>RJWT010001792.1:0-45103 GCA_004365215.1 Cuniculus paca
TCTCTTTTATCTGGTTCTATACTACTTTGTTTTGTTTGAGTTTATTGTCTGTAAATGTATGAACAACCATTTTGAAGAAAGCAAGAGACACTAGGGTAACCATTGTTAATCTCCTGTTGTTATGTCTTGAAAACCTGTATAGCTTGCAGTGTTCTATTTTGAAATGCTATATTATGTTTGACTCTATTCTGTTTTCTTTCACTTTTTTCATTCTGTTTTGTTTTGTTTTGTCCTATTCTCTTTAAAATAAAAAAAAAAGAGGTAGCCATTTGCTAAAGATTCTAAATACTAGCAGTAGAGCTACTCACCACAAGCAATTTACAAGCACCAACCTAGGAATTAAACTAAAATAAATAGAAAATGAGAATAAACTTAAACAAGATGCAATTCCCAGACTTTCAGTTCTCCAAAGACAAACCCAGGGGGCAATTCAAAAGCTACCCACCTGGACTCTCTGGAATTGGTAACAGCAGAAATAAAGCACATGAAGGGGAGGCTCTAGAAAAAGTCAAATCAGAAATAATTTCTCAGATAACTACAGAAATGGTGAACATAATGAAAAACATGCTTAGGGACTCTAACAAGATACAGATAAAAAAACAACAACAGAGAAGTTTAGGAAGATAATGAATGCCTAAAATAGGAAAGAAATGGAATCCATGAAACAGATTCAAACAGATATCCAGGAGATTAAAAATTCCATTGAAAGTATATGTAGCAGAATGAGCCCATGTGAGGACAGAATCTCAGATACAGAACACTGAATTGCAGTTAGCAATCATGAAAAGAAAGATTTTTTAAAAATTGCAAGGAACCATGAGAAATCAATCCAAGGACTGCTATATGATGTAAAGAATAACGTAAGACTGTTTGCAGTCAATGAAAAAGCAGAAGATAGTGCAAATAAAAATAAAAAACCTGTTCACAGATGTCATAGCAGAGAACTTCCCAAGTAGGGAAAAAGCATTTGAAATAGGTATAAGTGAGTCATACAAAACTCCAATTAGTCATGATGAATAAAAAATATACACCAAGGCATAAAAGAGTCAAGATTCCAGAAATGCAGACTGGGTGGTGGTTCACATCTATAATCTCAGTATACTGGGAGACTGAGGCAGGAAGATTGCAAATTTGAGCTAGCCAGGGCAAATTAGCTACTGAGAGTCTGTCTGAAAATAAAAAATAAAAAGACTTGGGGAAGTAGCTTAGTGTGAAAACCCTGGGTTCAAAAGCCCCAGTACAAAAAAGAAAAAGGAGGAGAAGAAAGAGTAAGAGGAGAAGGAAGGAGGAGGAAGAAGGCTTCCATAAATGAACTTGCCATGTCACCTTCTTACCATGGAGACTTATGCCCATGATTATTTACTCGATATGTAAAAAGAGGTTTCTTCTTGTTTCTTTCATTTTATCTTGTTTTTGTTTTTTGAGCCAGAGTCTCACTATGTAGCTCAGGCTGGTCTTGAACTAGCAGCCATCCTTCTGCCTCAGCCTCCTGAGAGCTGGGATTATAGGTGTGCACCATGATTCCCAGTGGACTTACTTCTTCTACGACCTTGTGCTGTCTTCTGGACATGGGAGAAGGTGATAAATACTAATATGGGTAAAATATTCCAAGATATTCACACTCTGCTCTGCCCCACAAAGTATATTACCTGAGAAGGAAAAGAGCATAACATTTTAACCAAACACTATGAGGGGCCCTCAAAATATTACAGTATCATTTCACAAGGTATTGGAAAATCAAGAGGTGACTCAAGTTTGTAGGACAATAACAAAGCTGTCATGGAGGAAGGAATTGAGTTGTATTCTTGTGGTTATGCAAACTTGTACTGAGGCTAAGAAAAAAGGCTCAATGAGTCACCAGGAGTTAAAAAACAATTAAGAAATAGCTTTCCAGGCTTGTTCAAGCCAACATTTGGTCTATAGACTTCCTCTGAATGGCCAATTCTGATACTGCATTGTAACTTCAGCTTACCAATGCACCCTTTACAATTTTGTTTGTTTGTTTGGTTTTTGAGACAGAGTCTCACTATGTTGTCTAGGCTGCCCTTCATCTCACTATATATCCAGGCTGGCCTCACACTCCTAGCCATCCTTCTGCCTCAGCCTCCTGCATACTGGGATTATGGGTATGCATCACTATGCCAGACTTTCTTTTATTATTTTAAGACTTTAAACTTAACTGAACTATTTTCAGACTAGTGTGAGTTTTTGAATTTTTATCATGAATGATTAATCAAGTACCTGGATAACTAGCTACCAAATGCATCTTAGAATTTTGGGTTTTCAAGACATTTCAACAAAAAGCCAGTAGAAAATTGAACACACTGAACCTAATGGGCAGCCTCAGTGCGGAGACTCTAAAATCAGATGGAAATTCAAAGGCTGCCAGTGCTTCTCCAATGCAGGGCCTGGGAGGGAGTAAACACACTAAGGTAGGATGCAGGGGATGCTCTCAGTCCCTCCTCCCACAGGGGAAAGACACTTTTAGGTACAGAACTGTGCAAGGTTGCTCATCTCCTATTCCAGTCTAGAAATCATGAGAAAATAAAACCCCAGTGCAAGCTTTCTGACAGCACGGTTACTGTAGAAGCAAGGCAAGCAATTGAGATCTTCTACTTAAAGCTTAGGACAGTTTTGTGAGCATAGAGAGAAAAGGCTTCCACAATCCATCTACACCTTGTGGTCCAAAGTAGGCAGAGTGATTGGAGTGGGCCCAGATGCAAGAGCACATCCTCAAGAGCAGGCAGCACCAGACCTTTTGTTCACATACAACTCCTTCTTAGCCTTCACAGTATCTGATCTCCTTATCTTGAGAAAGTTGCTTCTACATAATACAGTAGGACAGCACTAAGGATTTGTCACTTGCATTACTACATTACAAAAGATGGTAGCTTCCATCCTGCTAAGACATTCCTTACCTCACTGCTTCAGTGAAACAAGATGCCCTGTTGGAAAAGCTCACGTGGCCAGGAGCTGAGGGTGTCCTCCAGAGGAGCTGAGCTCCAACAACCCACAAAGAACTGAGTTCTGCCATCCATCCCATGAGTTTGGACTGGATTCTTCCCCAGTTGGCCTATGATGAGATCCCAGCACAGATCCCAGCCACGTAACAGATTCCAAGGCAAAGGAATCTCAACAAGCCCGTGCCCAGATGTCTGATTCTCACAAACTGAGAGATAATCAATGCATATAGCTTTAAATCCCTAAATCTTGGGGTTAATTTGTTACACAGCAATAAATTACGTAACAAACATAAGAATATGTCTACAAATGAGTGAAAGAAACTGAAGGCCTCACCAAAGGAAGGAGAATTTAAGACTGGAGGAAGGGAACAGAGATACTAAGACAAAGACAATTGTTAAGCCTTTATGTGATAATGTTTCTCACAGTTACAGAATCTAGAGGTATGATTGAAAGAAAAACTGTCTCAGAGTTTTAGGAATGAGAACTTTACCAGGTCAATGGATATTTTATATTCCTGGGCATTTTTATACTTCATTAATGAGAATTTGTTTTCATAGATGAATATTGAAGATATATCCTTAATGATGCCAATTTGGATCTGACCTACAATTTGTCAAATGCGTGATCTGGCTTGGGTGACCTTTATTTTGAATGGTCTGTATTTTAATCTTGATCCAAGCGGCCCAAGTCTCATCTCATATGTAGTTAGCTGTGGAATAGTCTCAGGTTACATTAATCCAGTTACTTTAAGAATGGCAACCACATTAATGAATTGGAATGGATTAGTGGGCTTTGAGTGTGTCAATTTTCCAAATATAAATACCGACTTTATAAATAGCTCTCATGCAAGCCCTGTGGGACCCAGGAAGAGAGAAGTCAGCACTTCTTGAGAATCGGCCATGCTGGGACTTGGAGGAGCCCACCAAGAGGTCAAACAGCCAGACTTTCTGGTAAACTGTGCAAGCTATGCAGGGCCCAGGAAGGGAGAAGTCAGATAGCACCTCCCGTGAGCCTACCGGCGCACAGGCTGGGAATCTAGAACTGCCCCCCATCCCGCCGCCCATAAGAAACTGGCTAGTTTGGAGAATAGGCTGAGTTGATAACAACTGAGGTACAAAAAGCAACTGGATGCTGTTATTGTTTGGTTGACTTTGCAGGCCTGGGGCCAGTGGTCTGAGCATCTGTTGGGAGGATGACAGTACACAGTATAACAAATATGAGGGATTTCCTTCTATCTTGTTTTTGAGGTCCAATATTGTTCTCACTGTTTTGTTTCTATTAATTGTTTTGCTTTATTCAATGTTCTGTTTTGACTGATTTTATTGTTTTGTTTTGGTTTGATTTTGCTATATGTGATGGAATGCACAACTATTGTGAAGACAAGACATACTATGGTGGTCATTGTTTTCCTATTGTCCTGCTACAGTGCTCTGTACCAATTTCACTACTTTGTTCTGATTGGCTTTATTCTTTTTTTTTTGTTTTATTATCTTTAAAATAAATAAATAAACAGCTCTCATAATTTAAAATTTCTCAATGCATTTTATTTTTTATTTTTTTCTTTCAAATCTTTTTTATTCATAGATAAAGAAAGAAAAAAAGAAAAAAATTACAACAAAAATTTAAAGCACATCAGTTAGGGGGTAGCAATGGTACATATGTTGCTCTCAATGCATTTCGAAATGCCAACTCTATCACCTTTTCCCTGGGTTTATCTCCTTGCTTCAGAGTGATAAAAGGGTATAGAAAAATAATGATGTACTTCAGAGTGTATTTGTGTTCCAGCATTCAGTTTCAATGGATGCCTACAAAAAGTTGCTTTCCGGTCTTCTCAGTTCTCATGTTTTTCCTGCCAAGTTACACATGCGAAATGCAATTGCTTCTGTAGTTTCTCCTGGGTAAAGCTAGTTTAAATAAAAACTCCTACTAATTACTTTATCACTGTATTATTGTAACCTGCCCTAACACTTAAAGTTTATTTGATCTCAAATAAAGGACTTTGTTCTGCCTGCTATTTATAATAATTTTTTATTCTTCCACTAACATAAAAGGCTCATGGATAGGTATAAATGCATCTGGTAACATAATGTGTCTTTACATGTACCCAAAAAGAGAGGCACCCATTTGAAAAAATATGAAAGTGCAATCCTGAGGTTAAAGATGGCTGATGGAGGGTCTAGCTGCATTGCAAAGATTTCCAGATCATCATTTGAAGAGGTTTACAAGCACTGCCCTGTTTATTACAATACCTAGCACCCACAAAAGTTGCAAAACCAAGATTTTCATTTTTTTTATTTTGAAGAGAATAAAGCCAAACAAAATAAAACAGAGTAAAATCAATCAAAATGTAACAATGAACATGGTACAGGAATTCAAAACAAGATAAAAGGAAATCAATAATGGCTACCATAATTCCTCTTGTTATCTTCAAAATAACTGCCCATACCATCAGGCAAAACAAAATCAAACAAAGCAGAACAGAATGAAACCAATCAAAACAAAACAATGAAAGCAATACAGGACTTCAAAACAAGATAATAGGAAAACAACAGTGGCTACCATAATGAATCTTATAATCTTCAAAGTAGCTGCCTATATCATAATACAATCAAACAAAACAAAGTAGAATAAAATCAATCAAAGGAAAACAATGAAGGCAATACAGGACTTTCAAAGAAGATAATAGGAAATCAATACTGGCTACCATAATATATTTTGTTATCTTTAAAATAGGTCTCCATGCCATAGAATATAATAAAATCAAACAAAAAACAGAATAAAACTGAACTAAACAGAACAATAAAAACAATACTGTTTCAAAACATGATGATAGATTAACAATGGCCACTGCCTTCCCTTTTTAGACATTTCTTCCCCTTTCACTTTCTCAATATCTATTGTGCATTTTGGATCCCACTAATTTTTTTAGTTTTTGTACCAGGGAGACAACACAATGTTCACCCATGTGACTCTGAACCATTTTGTCCATAAGCATGATCTCAAGTTGCCTCCATCTACCTACAAGAGCCTTGAGGTTATCTTTCTTTATAGCTGAGTAGCTTTCCATTGTGTGAAAATGTTATGACTTTTTTATCCATTCTGCAGTTGATGAGAAAGTTACCCCTACTTTTTTCTGGTTCCCTGTCTCATAGAGCATTGTTCTCTCTCCTTTGACTTTCAGTCTATGAATTTTCTTTCAAGGTAAATGTTTCTTGTATAAAGTATATTGATGGATCTTGTCTCCTGATCCACTCTGCCTGTGTTTCTTTATATTGGTGAATTGAGGCCATCTACATTAATGGTTGTGGCCAACATGCACTGACTTGTCTCTACCATTCTATTTTCCTGCTGTTGGTTGCCTACTTTTCCCCTCCATTCAACTGTCTGCCCTGCTCAGTGATCCCCCTCTGCCACTGTTCCTGGAACTGTTGTCATTTTTATCTCTCTCTAGAATGTCCTTCACTATTCTTTGTATGGTTGGTTTGGTGGTCATAAATTCCTTGAGTTGTTCTTTGTCATGGAAGTATCTTGTTTCTCCATTAATTTTGAAAGATAGTTTTGCAAGGTACATCAATCTGGGTTGGAAGTTGTTCTCTTCCAGGGCTTACAATACTTCACTCCAGCCTCTTTTTGACTTGATGGTTTGTATTAAGAAGTCTGTCACAATTCTGATGGGTTTTCCTTTATAGGTGATTCATTTCTTTTCTCCAACAGCTTTTAATATTCTGTACTTGTGTTGAATTTCTGGTATCTTGATTATTATATGTCTTGATTTATTTTGGGTATGGCTAGCTGGAGTTCTAATCACATCCTTTCCCCATGTTTGGGAAATTTTCTGCTATTAGTCATGTAAACAGAATTTAATGTCATTTGTGTTGACCCCTGCTTTTTTCACTGACATCCATTATTCTTAAATTATTTTGTTTTGCATCATCTCACAATCATTGAATTGTTATTTCCTGGCTCCTTGTTATTTTTAAGAGATCTTTCCTTTCACAGTTGCAAGCTTCACACCTGTCTCCAAGGTCTGAAAGTCTAGCTTCAGTTTCTTTCAAGCAGTTTTGCCAGCTTTCAGTGGAGTTTTTAATTTCCTGAATATCTCTTTGAATCTGCATTCGAAATCTCTCTTATATTGTTCAATCATGGTTTCCCTCATTTTCCTGTGCTCCTCTATTTTTTATCTATGTCTTCCTTAGAGATGCTTAGAAATTCTTTTATTATGTTTTTCATTTCTTCTTTTACCTGAGATACTATTTCTGTTCTAATTTCTTTTATAGCCTCATGAAGTTGTTTCTTTACTTCAGTTGCCATCACTTCAGCAATTTCAGGTGTGTGACTCCAGATCTCTTCCATGTTTACAACTCCTGGACTTGCTCTGCTTGAGTTGAAGGCCAGAGAGTGCCTTTTGCTTCTTTGTCTTGACATATTCCTGGATTCTTCCAGACAAGCAGATAGTGGGGTCCCAGGCACTTCCCATGTTGGCTACAGTTTTTCCAAAGCGTGACTGTTTGGTTCTCCTGACCAGTGCTGGCTATGGGTATCTGATGGTGGCCATTCAGTGCACTGGTGCAGTGCTGGCTGCTGCTTCTCCCAGCCTGCACTGACTCAAGACCAAGATTTTTAAAGCTGCAATTTTAGGGGCTACTATAAACAGGGTCAGAAATTCAGATAAAGCACCTGCAAAGTCATAAGGGAAATCTCACACACACTATACTCAGGTGGGCTGGAAAAACAGGGCCCCTGCTCTGTATCTACCATTGGTCTGACTTCTTCATGAGCTCTCAGACACTCAATTATCTTAGCCTGCTCACATACCTCTAATCCCAGCACTCAGGAGGCTGAGGGAAGAGGATTACTGCAAGTTCAAGGCCTGCCTGGGCTACACAGTGAAACCCTGTCTCTAAATAAATAAATAATGGTAGAGATAACGTGCTTAGTCTTCCTCCTTCCATGACTCTCTCCTCTCCTTCCACAAAATGGAACTCGGGGAGAGGGACAAGTTAACTACCTGAATCATCATGAAACTGGAATAAAGGGATACTGGGATTCCTGAGTGCTCTAGTCAGTCCTCCCCTACCCCCTGCCTTCCTCTATTGCCCAGTTAATCTAGGACTGGCCACCCCCACTGATCCTTGCAGCTAAGTTAGCTACACAGTTACTTCAACATCTGGCCTCTTTCTAGGGTTCAGAGGCAAGGCCTAGTGCCCCGGTATTCCAGGCTTCCAGCTAATATTAAAGCATTCTCCACATAGTTTCCATGGTAGGGTCATCTCCCTCATCACAGTGGCACACTCCCCAGTCAGTTATTTTCTTTCTCTTGCCTTAAGAAGGAGCTTCAGAACTTGCTCCATATTTTATGGGAAGTGAGATAGTCACTGTGACCCCAGATTCCTCAGAAATGACCTTCTTACAGGACTGGTATGATCTCTTCTCAGAGTTCAAGCACAAACTGGAAAAAACAGACATACTAAATGCCTCTGACTTGGGCATTCCTCTCCACATTCCCCCAAAATGCAGAGATGGGGAAACGTAGTATTCACTTTTGGCCTCATGTGAAGTTCTGCTCTTCTACTGTCCATTCAGGTGGGAAGGGAACCTTTCTCCTTCCTGAATACCTGAAACTTCACTATGTCACATCCCTCTCCTTGCCAACTCCAGTCTCCAGGTGGAGGATTATTGACAGACAAAAGACAGTATGTGAGAAAGACTCACTTACACATAAAGGAATGACATCAGGAGGCATTTCAAAAATAGTATACCTTTTCTATAAACCAACAGGAAATATACCATCTGGTTCAGGATAAAAAAATACAACTCAATTCAAGTTAAAAATTCTAACTTGATTCAGATCCACATGCAGTTACGATTTTATTAGATGCCAAATATCTATTGGCCTTTTAAAATGATGAGTTTTCTGTTAGTTACTATATGTTTCCATTTATATAACACTCTGGAAAAGACAAAACTATCAGGACCAACCACAGTTCCATGGTTTGGCTGGATGTGGAGAGCAGTTGTGATGAAAAAGGAGTACAAAGAAATGTCTTGGGATGACAGAACTGTTGTCCATGGTGATTGTGGTGCTGGTTACATGATTACACAGGTTGAGAATTCTTAATACCAGAATCCAAAATGTTCTGAAATCCAAAACTTTTTCAGTGTGACAGAACATTTTAGATTTCCAGATGTTATGATTTGTGTTCAGATGTTCCCCAAAACCTCATGTGGTCATAGAGTGTTTTTCAGAGGTGGATGAATCTAGATTGTGTGATTGATTCTTAGTTCAATGCTGAGATTAAGGGTTCTTGAATCAACAGTGGGTGACTGCTGGATCAGTCCACTCACTGGATTAGCACCACCTTAATCCCAGTAGACTGAATGCCCTATAAGGGATAGAAAGAGCTCGCTCTCTCTCTCTCTCTCTCTCTCTCCCTCCCTCGCTCTCTTTCTCTCTTTCCCTCTTTCTCTCTTTCTTTGTTGCTTTTGCTGTTTTCCACCACCACGAACTGTTGCCCCTCTGCCACATGCCTCTCTGCCTTGGGGCCAATTATAGAATGAAACTTCTACAAACTGTGAGCTAAATAAACCTTGCCTCTTTTAAATTGTGGGTGTTCAGCATTTTGGCTCAGCAAGGAAAAAAGTAACTAACACAGAATTTGGTGCCAGGAGCAAGTCATTGCTATGACTATACCTGAACATGTAGTTCAGGAGCCTTTGAGAATGGCTTGTGGAGAGAGCTTGGAAAGGTTCAGAGAGACCAACTGAAAAAGCAGATCTGGAATGGCTTAGCTTATACTGTATGGGAGATTCTGGTCAGAGCTCAGAAGACCAGAAAGTCAGTAAAGATCAGGTTCAGGTTTCTGCTGAGAAGAAGGACAGCATTGACTGTTGGACTCTAGACAACATGCATTATGGTTTGGCAGAAAATTTGTCTGCATCTTGCTCATTTCCAGAGATTTTGCCTGAGGCTAAGATTAAGAGTGGCACACTAATTAATCTGGCAGAAGAAATTTAAGGCAGTCCAGTGTTGAAGTGGTGGCATGGCTATTGTTGGGGGCTTTTAGCCAGATTTATGTTTAGAATCAAGGCAAGGAGCCTAGTAGAATGATTTAAAATATTGTGAGTTTGATCCAAAAAAAAAAAAAGCTCCAGTAAAGCTGTGGATTGAAAAGATAAAGCAGAGAAGATACTGATTATTGAGAAGGAACAGAAGAATAGAAAAGATGGCCTGAGGGCATCATAAGAAGCACCAGGACTCCACCCTTTGCAGCCTCAATATTGCAAAAGTGAAAGACTTTGCTTTGAGAAGAAAGCCCCAGTGCATCATATTCCAGAATGTTGGCAGCATAGAGAATTTGTTCCTCAGAATTTAGAGTGCTCAGCAATCCAGATACTTAACTCTTCCAGCCAGGAGAGAGGTGAGTCTGACTACTGCTCCAGCTGGCAGCAGACCTAGGCATTATTTATGTGGTGCTGATTTTAGGTGCATCCAGAATGGAAGAGGTGTGGGGTCAGGAAGCCTTTTACACAGATTTCAGAAGGCCTGGGAGGACAGGCAGTGTGACCCCAAGTGGATACTGTGAGAAGCTGTGAGAGTGAAACAAAAGATGCAGAGAGACCCCAGAAGTGGAGCAGTGAGGCACATGGGTTATCAAAGAAAAACTGCAAGGAGGGAGCTGAGTGAGCCCAATAGAGAAGCCATGGGAACTACAACCACCAGAAAGGCCATAGGGGTGGGGCCACCCAAACCTTTTGGAGTTCGCAACTTGCCACAGATTACCTCAGATACTGCACATGGAATTATAGGACTTCATGTTTGCCCTGTTAGATTTTGGACTTGCTTTGGCATCATTCATTTGTATCCCCCTGTATGTCCCTTTTGGAATGGAAATGTCTATCTTGTGTCATTGAATGTTGGAAGTGTTTAACTTTCTTTTCATTTGTACAGGGGCTCACAGCTAAGGGTTTGCCTTAAATCTCAGAGGAGACTTGAGATTTGAACTTTTCATCAATACTGAAAATGTTAGGACTTTGGAAACTCTTGGAGATGGACTAAATGCCTTTTGCATAAAGAGATGTACATGAGTCTTTGGGGGGCCAGGGAGGAATGCTATGGTTGTGCCCAGATGTCCTCCAAAGCCTCATGCAGTCATAGAGTTTTTTCAGTGGTGGTTGAATCTAGAGTGTGTGATTGATTCATAGTGCAATGCTGGTCTTAGGGGTTCTGGGATTAATGGTGGGTGATTGCTGGATCAGTCCACTGATTGGATTGCTACCACGCTAATCCCAGTGGACTGAATACAATATAAGGGACAGAAAGAGACCTCTCTCTCTCTCTTTCTCTCCCTCTCTCTCTCTCTGTCTTTCTCTCTCATTGTTGCTCCTGCTGTCTTCCACCACCAAGAACTGTTGCCACTCTGTCATGTGCCACTCTGCCTTGGAGCCAGTCAATTATAAAGTGAAACCTCTACAAACTGAGCTAAATGAATCTTTCTTCCTTTAACTAATGAGTGTTGAATATTTTGGCCCAACAATGAAAAAAGTAACTGACCCACCAGATTACAAATATTAAGGCAGCAAATTGCATATGAATATTTCAAAATATTAAAAATTACAAAATCTGAATATTTCTGATTCTAAGTATTTCAGATGAAGGAGTGTTGACCTGTATGTGGTTTTTAAAATTAAGTTTTCTTTATTTTCTATAAAGATAAGTAAGTTTCTGATTTCTTTTTTTACTTAAAAATTATATATATTTTAAATTAATTAAATTTATTGGTACATTTTACATATGGATAGATAGATCACATTCACCATAGGAAATTTGTACTTGTACATAATATACCTTCATTCCTTTTTTCTCCTTACCCTAACCTACATTCAACCCATCTTCTCTTACTTATTTATGAAAGTTTTGTTTCCATTTTTTGTTTTTCTCTCTCTCTTTTTTCTTTTACATTTTGCTTCTTTCTTTTCCCCCTCCCCCTTCCTTTGTTCCCCTCACCATTTGAACTTTTCTTCCTATTTCACATGCCTATTATATATTTTGGCCCTTATTTACACTTTTGCATTCACACAGCAGAGAAACAATGTGATATTTACACATGTGTGTCCCATTTGTTTCACTGAAGAGTATGGTCTCAAGGTGCGTCCATTAACCTACAGATATCTCAAGCTTATCCTTTATGGCAGAGTAGTATTCAATTTTACATAAAAAAATCTTCTTTATACATTCATTGGTTGATGGGTATTTGATCTGTTTCCAAAATTTGACTATCACAAACTATGCTGCTACAAACGTGCATGTGCAAATATTATTATAGTATGATGCTTTTTATTCTCTTGGGAAGATACCAAGAAGAGAGATAGCAGCATCAAATGGAACCATAATTTTAGTTTTTTGAGGACTCTCCACACTGAATTTCCACAGTGGTTACAGCAGTCTACAGTCCCAGTAGCAGTGGAGAAGTTTTCTTTTCCCCCACAGCACTGCCAGCATTTGTTATTGAATGATTTCTTTTTTCTTTCTTTTCTTTCTTTCCTTTCTTTTCTTTCTTTCTTTCTTTCTTTCTTTCTTTCTTTCTTTCTTTCTTTCTTTCTTTCTTTCTTCCTTCCTTCCTTCCTTCCTTCCTTCCTTCCTTCCTCTTTCTTTCTTTCTTTCTTTCTTTCTTTCTTTCTTTCTTTCTTCTTTATCTTTTTTGAGACAGGGTCTCACTATGCAGTTCAGGCTGCACTTGAGCTCCCTTTGTAGCCCAGACTGGTCTTGAATTTGAAACAATCCTCTTGTCTCAGTCTCCCAAGTGCTGGAATTACAGGCTTACACCACCACTCTCTGCTTATTGACTGATTTCTTGAAAATGGCCACTCTTTATGGGGTGAGATGGAATTTCAGCATTGTTTTAATTTGCATCTCTTGAATGACCAGTGATGTTGAACATTTCTCACATATTTATTTGCTTTTTCTACTTCATCTGAGAAGTGTCTATTCATTCCAGATATTCATTTTTGGATTGGGTCTTTAACTTTGAGGGGTCTTATGTTTTTGAGCTCTTTATATATTCTAGATAGTAATCCTTTACCCACATTGTGAATTGTCTCTGCACTTTCTTGGTGGTTTTTCTTGCTGTGCAAAAGTTTTTTTAATAAAATGAGATCCCGGGCTGGGGATCTAGCTTAGCGGTCCAAGCACCTGCCCGGCAAGCGCAAGGTCGTGAGTTCAATCCCCGGTGCTGCAAAAAAAAAAAAACAAAAACAAACAAGCCGGGGATCTAGCTCAGCGGCCTAAGCACCTGCCTGGCAAGCGCAAGGTTGTGAGTTCAATCCCCGGTGCCGGAAAAAAAAAAATAAGATGAGATCCCAGTTGTTGATTCTTTGTGATAGTTTCTGTGCAATTGGGTTTTGTTCATAAAGTCTTTCCCTACATCAATGTGTTCGAGTATTCCATATATTTTATCTTTCAGCAGATTTAGTGTTTTTGGTTTAATAGATCTTTGATCATTTCCAGTTTTATTTTAGTGCATAGTGTAAAATATGGGTGTAATTTTAATCTTCAGGGTATGGAAAGCTAGTTTTTCAGCACCAATTATTAAAGAGGCTATCTTTCTTCCAGTAAAGATGTTTGGCACCTTTGTCAAAGATAAGGTGGCTAACTATGTCTGGAGTTGTTTCTGCACCTTCTAGTCTGTTGCATTGATCCTTGGGTCTGTTGTTTTGTTTTGCCAGTACCAAAGTGTTTTTATCACAGTAGCATTGTAACATAATTTCAAGTCTAGGATCATGATAACCCATGTTGCCATGCCTTTGTTGTCCAGAATGGCCCTTGTTATTCTAGTTCTCTAGTCCTCTTCTGGTTCCATATGAATTTCAGGATTGTTTTCTCTAATTCTGTGAGATATGCTGTTGGAATTTTGATTGAGATTGCATTAAATCTGTGTAACAATTTTGCAAGTATGGTCATTTTCACTATATTGATTCTTCCTACTTAAGAGCAGGGGATATCTTCCTGTTTTCTGATATCCCCTTCAATCTGCTTTTTCAGAGTGCCTTAGTTTTTGATACAGAGATCTTTCATTCACAGATATTTCAGTTTTTTGTATGTTATTTTGAAAGGTGTTGTTTCCCTAATTTTTCTCTCAGTGGCTTTGTTATTCGTGTACAGGAAAGCTCTTGATTTTCAAGTGTTGACTTTGTATTCAGCTACACTACTGAATTTGGACATTAAGTCTAGAAGTCTTTTGGTGGAGTTTTTGGGGGTCTTATATGTAGAGTATCATGTCATCTGCAAATAATGATAATTTAACTTCTTCTTTTCTTATCTTTATTCCTTTTATTCCTTTCTCTTGTATAATTTCTCTGCCTAGTGTTTCCAGAACAATGTTGAATAAGAGTGGTGACAGTGGTTATCTATGTCTTGTTCCTGATTTTAGAGTGAAAGCATTCACTTTAAAATATGTTGAACCATCATTGCATCCTTGGGATGAATAATACTTGGTCATTGTGGAAAATCTTCTTGATGATTTGTTACATACTATTTTCTGGCATCTTATTAAGGATTTTTGCATCTATGTGTGTTGAGGAGATTGGCCTGTAGTTCACCTTTCAGCTGTCTTTCTCTGGTTTTGGTATAAGGTAATGCTTGCTTCTAGGAATGAATTTGAGAGTGTTGTTTGCCTTTCAATTTTATTAAAGAGCTTTTTTTCCCTTTTTTCATTTTCTTTTCTTTTTTTTTTTGACAAGGTTTTATCATTTAACTCAGGCTGTCATTGACCTTAATGCATAGCTCAGGCTGGACACTTACAGTAATCCTCCTGCCTCAGCTTCCCAAGTGCTAGGATTACAGGCATAGGCCAACACACTCAGTCTTATAAAAGAGTTTGAGAAGTAGTGGTGTCAGGTGTTTTCTAAATTTCTCATAGAATTCAGCAGTAAACCCATCAGGGTCTGGACTTTCCTTTGTTGGTAGATTTTTAATTACATCTTCAATTTCCTTGATTGATATTGGTTTCTATATCTTCTTGATTCGGCTTTGGTAATTCATATGTATCTAGGAATCTTTCTATTCCTTCTACATTTTCCATCTTATTAGAATACAAGTTCTAGAAGTAGATATAGATGGTCTTCTGAATTTCTGCAGGATTCATTGTGATTTCACCCTTTTCCTTCCTCACTGACATAGATTTGAGTCTTTACTTTTTTGATGAGGTTGACTAAGGGTGTGTCAGTTTTATTCACTTTTTCAAAGAACAAACTCTTCGATTCATTGTTTCTTTGTACTGTTTTGTTAGCGTCCATTGCATTAACTTCTGCTCTGATTTGTATAATTTTCTCCCTCATTGGGCTTTTGGTTTGGCTTGTTCTTCTATTTCTAGAAGCTTGAGATTCAAAATGAAGTCATTTATTTGAGTTCATTTTTTTCCTGATATGGGAATTCACCATATTAAATAATTTTAATTCACCAAATAAATTTCCCTCAAAGGACTGCTTTCATTGTGCCCCATAAGTTCCAGTGTGTTGTATTGTCATTATCATTTAATTGCAGAAATTGTCTAATGTCTTCCTTAATTTTATCTGTGACCTATTGGTTTCTCAGGAGGATGTTATTTGATTTCCATTGTTTATGAACTTTTTGTGGTTTCTTTTCCACTGATTTCCAATTTCATTGCACTATGACTGATAATATGCATGAGATAATTTCAATTCCTTTGTCTTTTCTTAAGCATGGTCTATGAGCTAGTACGGGGTCTATATTAGAGATATTCCATGTGAAGCTGAGAATGTGTATTCTGATGTGGTGGGAGGAACACTCTGTTGACTACTTCTTCTCCTTCTCCTTCTCCTTCTCCTTCTCCTTCTCCTTCTCCTTCTCCTTCTCCTTCTTCTTCTTCTTCTTTTTGTGGAACCAGGGATTGAAATTATCTCACACTTGCCAGGCTGGAGGTTAGGCCACTGAACCAACTTCCCGGCCCTTGTCTTTTTGAGACAGGGTCTCACTGTGCCATTCAGGCTGGCCTTGAGCTCACTTTATAGCTCAGGCTGGTCTTGAACTCACAACGATCCTCCTGCCTCAGCCTCCCAAGTGCTGTGATTACAGTCATGTGCCACTACACCTGGCTTGAATTTCTTTTTGAACTAACTTCTTTTTATTGTATGGAAAAAATAAAGCTAAATCTCATAACAAAATGATAGTAGAATAGCAATAATTAATAAATTGTGATTGTTATCTTCAAAGTATTTATTCAGAATACAAAATATGGGTATAAAAATTCTTCAAATGATATTAGCACAGATCTTTCCTTTCAATGAACTAAGTGAAACTAGTAGTATAATTATCTTATATTTTGTTTTTTGGGTTTTTTCCTTTTCCCTTCCTTCCTTTTTCCCTTTCCCCACTCAAGTTCTTCTTTCTTTTTTAGCAATTTCTTCCCATTTCACAATATCTAATGTACTTTTTGGTCTTTATTTACTCTTTTAGTTTCTCACATCAGGGAGACAATACAGCATTTATACTTGTGAATCTAATTTATTTCACTTAAATGTGTGGTATCAGATCGCATCCATTTACCTATAAATGTCTCAAGTTTATCCTTCTCCATTCTATAAAATGACCACACTTTTTAATCCATTCTGTGGTTGATGGGCATTTGAGTTGTTTCCAAGATTTAGCTATTACAAATTGTTTTTCTGTAAGTGTGGATGCACATATATCACTGTAGTATGATGCTTTTAATTCTTCTGGGAAGATATCCAGAAGGGGAATTACTGGGTTGTATGAGACCTTTAATCCTAGTTTTTTGAGGAATCTCCATGGCAATTTCTACACTGCTTACACCAGTCTACCCCTCCAACAGTGGAAAAGGGTTCCTTTTATTCCCACCACCCCTCCAGCATTTGTTATAGGTTGATTTCTTGATGACAATCACTTCTGGAGTAAGATGAAATCTCAGCATTGTTTTAACTTGTATTTCTCGAGTGACCAATGGTGGTGAACATTTTTTTTCATATATTTATTTGCTATTTATATTTCTTCACCTGAGAAGTGCTTATTCATCTCAGATACTCATTTTTGGATTGGGTCTTTGAATTTTGGGGTCTGATTTTTTTTCAGTTCTTTTTATGTTCTGGATACAAGTCCTTTGCCGAGGGACAACTGGCTATAAATTTTTCCCACTCTGTGGATTGTCTTTTCACTCTGTTGGTGATTTCTTTTGCTGTACAAAGGCTTTTTAATAGGACAAGATCCCAGTTACTGATTCTTTGTATTACATCTCACGCAATCATGGTTTTGTTTATGAAATCTTTGCCTACACCTATGGCTTCAAGTGTTCTGCCTATTCTCTCTTCCAACACATTTAGTGTTTTTGTTTTAATATTTAATCCTTTTGATTTTAGTTTACTGCCTGATGATAGCCATGGGTCTAATTTTAGTCTTTGGCAGGTGGAAAGCCATTTTCCAGCACCCTTTATTAAAGAGCTTTTCTTTCTTCCAGTGAGCATGTTTGGTTTTTTTCATCAATGATAAGGTGTCTTAGTATCTTTCCAGTTGTTTCTGCATCTTCTAATCTGTTTCACTGATCCTAACATTTTGTTTCTGGTTTTGGTTCTGGTTTTGTTTTGCTTTGCTACTACCATGCTGACTTTATCACAGTAGCTTTGTAATAGAATTTTAAGTTTGGGATTGTAATGTCCCATGTCTTGCCTTGTTTGTCTAGAATTGTATTCCCTATTCTAGGTCTCTTCTGGGTCCAAATGAATTTTGGAATAGTTTTCTCTAACTCTGTCAGATATACTGTTGGAATTGCATTAAACCTGTATTACAATTTAGGGTGTATGGCCATTTTCACTATGTTGGTTCTATTTATGAGAAAGTTGTATCTTTCCATTTTCTGATACTCTCTTTGATTTCCTTTTTCAGAGTACTGTAATTTTCAATGTATGCATTTTTTGTGATTTCTTTTGCTGTTAATTTTTGATTTCATTGTACTATGATCAGATAGTATGCATGGAATTATTTCAATTCCTCTGCATTTACTTAAGCATGTTCTATGGGCTAATACATGGCCTATTTTGGAGAATGTCCATATACATCTAAGAAAAATTTGTATTTTTATGTTGTGGGCTGGAACACTCTGTAGACATCTACCAAGTCTATTTGTTCACAAGTTTGGTTTAAATCTGATATTTTTTGTTGATTTTTTTACCTACTTGATCTATTTAATTGTGAGAGTGGGGTATTAAGACCCTTCATTACAATTGTATTAGTGTGTATTTGAGTTTTCATGTCTGTTAATATTTATGTAATTAGATGCATCAGTATTTGGTGCATATATTTTTATGATTGTTACCTCTTTTCCTTGGAGTTTTCCCTTAACAGTTATGCAGTGACCTTCTTTGTCTCTTTTGATCAGTCTTGGATTGAAGTTCACATCGTCTGCATTCATAATAGCTATCCCAGCTTTTTTCTTGGTTACAGTAATATGGAGCATTATTTTCCATCCTTTGACTTTCAGTGTATGAATTTCTTTTTGAGTAAATGTGTTTCTTGAATGCAAGATATTGTTTGTTCTTGTTTCTGATCCATTCCACTTGTCTGTTTCTTTTGATTGGTGAGTTCAAACCATTGACATTGAATGTTACAACTCATATGTACTGACTGATTTTTTTCTGTATTATTTTCCTGTTGTTAGTTCCTTATCTTTCTCCTCTGTTTAATTGCTTACCTTGCCTCAAGGCTTCTTCTTATTGGTGTTCTTGCACTTGTGGTCTTCATTTTCTCTTTCTAATATATTCTTCAGAGCATTTGAATGGCTAGTTTGGTGGTTGTGAATTTCTTCGGTTGTGCTTATTCATGGAAGTATCTTTTTTCCATTGATTTTGAAATATAATTTTGCAGGGCACATCAATCTGAGGGGAGGTTGTTTTAGAAATTGAAATACCTCATTCCAAGCTGTCCTTGCTTTGAGTGTTTGTAATGAGGCATCTGCTGTGATTCTGATGGTCTTTTCTTTGTAGGTGATTTGTTTCTTTTCTCTAGCTGCTTTTAATATTCTTTTTCTTGTGCTGAATTTCTAGAACTTGGTTATTATATATATACCTTAGTGTAGATTTATTTTTGTTATGGCAATTTGGAGTTCTATATGCTTCATTTATTTGATGTCAAACTCTTTATTCATGTTTTGGAAGTTTTCTGCCATTATGTCTGTGAAGAGATTTTTTTTTTAATGCCTTTTGTGTTGTTTCCAGCTTTCTCACTGACTCCTATTAATCTTATGTTGTTTTTCTTTGCTTCATCTTGTATATGTTGGATTGATTTTTCATGATCTCTTGCTATTTTTATGTCACCTTTCTTTTCATGGTAACTCACCAAAATTGTATCTTCTAGATCTGGTATTCTATCCTTGACTTTATTCATTCTGTTGTGTGCACTTTCAGTGGAGTTTTTAATTTCTTGTATTTCTGTTTCAATCTGTCTCATGGATTCCATTTTTTCTATTTTGGAAATTCTTTTTTTCATCATTTCCTTAGCTCCTCTTTTTTTTGTTTTTTTTTTTAAATCTCTGTCTGCTTTAATGTCTTTCATTTTGATCATCTTTTTTTTTTTTTTGCACCTTAGAGATTACTTTTTGTAACCTCTTCTATTTGCTTTTTTCACTTCTGCTGCTCTCATTTCAGAATGTTCCAGTAGTTGGCTTTCAATTTCCTCTATCTCATTGTGCTCTAGACTTGTCCTAGGTGGGTTGGTGGTCTGGGGTTGCATTTTGCTTCTGTTTCGTCATTCTCTATTTTCTATGTTTTATTTTATTTCATTTTCTGTGTTGGTGCTTACAGATTTCTTATGGTAGATAGCTTTCACCCTAGTATTGAGGCTTCCCCAGGAATGTCTGTTCCTCGGGGATGTCTTCTAGATGTAGGTGGCTCTACCTTCCCAATATATTAAGGATGAGAAGTAGCTATCTATTCGACTCAGCACCCAATCCTTTGGTACTGGACTACAGTGGTGGTTATGATCCCATATAATCACAGTTGTCATACAAGGGAGGAAAACTGATTATAACAGGTGTGACATCTTGGCTAACATAGTACAGTTAGCAGTAACAATAGTCTCAAGCACAGCCTTGCTACTGACAAACTGTGGTAACTATTAACCTAATATCCTTAACCATAGGACCAAATTTTAGTTATATATAAAATTCCAACATATACCAGGAACTTATGGGCAAAGATTTTCCCTTCAGTGAAGCAAATTTTACCCTGTTGTGGGGCTGGGTGGTTAAGAGCGATAGGGGACAAGATAGAGGGATGAATGAAGTCAAATATAGTAGTAGCAAGCCTGGAGGACAAGAAAGGAGCGCCCAAGTTTTGGGAAACTGGAAGGCACAGTAGGGAAACAATTGAAGAGAAAGCAAAAGAGAATTGACGTGAACCATAAAGAGAGGAGACCATGTTTACTTACATGAAAGTACTATAAATATCAAATGAGATATTTGGGGAAAGAGAGAAAGAAGATGAGTAGAAAAAAACAAAGAAAAATGGTAAGAAATCTAAATCATGAAAGAAAGAGAAAAGAAAAAAAAAAGAAGACAAAACAAAACACCCCAACTGGACAGCAAAAGGAAAACCAATCAGAGAAAAATAAAAGTAGTAAAATTCCTCTGTCTACAGTTCTGTGGTAGGTACAAGTAAGATCCCAGAAATGTGTTGTGTACTTCAGCTGAATTTGCAATAGAGTTTGTGCTAGGTATGGAGCTGATCTTGTTCTCTGCATGTGGGGGCTGAGACTGGACTTCAGTTGGTGGAGTTCTCCCCAAACTCTTTGACATAAAATGACAGCCTTACCCACCTGCTTCTATTCCACATGTATATGTGCTGAAGCACAATGCTAGTTCACCTAACTTACCAAATTCTGGCTCATATTCTGACTGCTGCTTTAAACTTTTCCACTACTCTGGTCCCACCTGAGTTAGTATGTGTACCCCTGCCAGGGTCTTCTGATGTCCTAACTGTGTTTCTTGTATGTAGCATATTGTTTAATGTTGCTTCTTGATCCATTCTGCCAGTCTGTTTCTTTTGATTGATGAATTGAGACTGTTAATATTGATGGCTATAGTTGGGCATGGTGGTAGATGCCTGCAATCATAACACTCAGGAGTTTGAGGCAGGAGGATCACCATTAGCTTAAGGCCAGCCTGAACTACATAGGAAGACTTTGTCTCAAAAACAAACCAACAAACAAACAATGTTGATTATAACTGATATGTATTGACTTACCCTTGTCATGTTATCTTCCTGTTGTTGGTACCCATTCTTGCCCTTCTGATTAATTGCTTGCCTTGTCTGGTGGATTCATCTTCTTTGAGTTCACTGAGTTGTAGTTATTGTTATCTCTTTTTAGAATGTCCTTCAGAACATTCTGTAGAGTTGGTTTGGTGTTCACGAATTTCCTCAGGTGTTCTTTGTCATAGAAATAATCTTATTTCTCCATCAATCTTGAAATACAATTTTTCAGGATCCATCAATCTGAGTTAGAGGTTGTTTTGTTTTAGGGATTGAAGTACTTCACTACAAGCTCTCTGTGACTTGAAGATTTGTGTTCCAAAGTCTGCTGTGATTCTGATGACTTTCTTTTATAGATGATTCATTTCTTTTCTCTAGCAGCTTTTAATATTCTATTCTTGTGTTGCATTTCTGGAATCTTGACTATTACATGCCTTGAAATAGATTTTATTTTTGAACATGGCTAATTGGAGTTCTATATGCTTCACTTATGTATATGTCAAATCTTTTTCCCTGCTTGGGAAATTTTCTGCTATGACATCTGTGAACAGATTTTTTTTCACTTTTTCAAATTGATTTTTACTAGATTTTCTGAGGTATAACAGACATAAAATTAATAGTACATATGATAGCATATATATCAATAAATATCAACATACATAGGCCATACAAAACCAAAACCACTATAATCCTCCAAATTTTCTTGGTGGGTTTTCTGTGTAATGCCTCTTTCCTGCTTCTTGGTCCTGGTCTATCCCCACAAAATTAGTGATGTACATCTGTTTTAAAAGTCTGACACTGAGTAAGAGTTCCAGTAATTTTGAGTATGACTGGAAATAGAAGCCTATGTTTCCTCAAAGAATATAATGATAAAATATTGTCAACCAAATATATCAAAGCAGTTCACTCATCTTAAGAGAAACTATCCACCTCTGAATTGAACACTTACTGTCCTTTGTAACATAGATGTTAAGTACTTGATCATTCCTTCTTTAGTTGTGAACAGGTTTTTTATTTTTATTTGTACTATCTCATTCTTTTTTCACTTACTCCAATCAATCTTATGTTATTCTTATTCTTATTATTTAGCAGCATTTGGATTTATTTTTCAATGTCCTTGCTATTTTTAAGAATTTTTTCCATGATTTTTTAACTACAATCCTGTCTTCTACATCTGAGATTTTTGTCCTCACATTGGATCATTCTGTTGCATACACTTTCAATGGAATTTTTAGTGTCCTGGATATCTATTTGAAACTGTTTCATGGATTCCATTTCTTTCCAGTGTTGGGCATTCTTGGTTTCCATCATTTTTGAAACTCCTCTGTTTATCTGAATCTCCTCTAGTCACTAAGCATATCTTTCATTATGTTCACTATCTCTGTATTTATCTGAGAAATTATTTCTGACTTGATTTTTTTTAGAGTCTCATTCGTCTGCTTTGTTACCTCTGCTGTTACCACTTCAGAGAATCCAGGTGGATGGCTTTTGAACTCTACCTTTTCACTGCCCTCTCTGGTTTTGCCTGTGTTGAGTTAGAAGTCTGAGGTTCCATCGTGGTCAAGTATCTTCTCATTATCTATTTTTCTGTTTTAGTTTAATTCCTAGGTTGATGCTTGTAAATTGTTTATGTTGAGTAACTTTATTGCTAATATTTAGAACCCTTAGGAAGTTACTACTTCTTGGAGTCATCTTCCAGGTGTAGCTGGCTTTTGAGTCGGCTGCAAGATCCTGCTTCTATTTTTACAGGGTGAGAAATTGTTGCCTATTTGATCTAACCTGTGGTTCTTTGGCACTCTGGTGTATAGTATTGTTTATGACCCTTAAGCAATCTATGTCTTGGTATACCAGGAAGAACAACTGATTAGAGCAAATATGTCACCTTAGCTAAAGTAGTATGATCAGCACTTACAATAGCATCAAACATAACCTGGAAAATGACAAAGTGTGCTAACTGTTAATTTGCCACCTTCAGCCATATGAACTGGATTTGTAGTTATATAACAAAATCTAAAATGAACCAGTAAATTTATATAGTAAATAAGCCCTGAGAATGAAGATTTTACCCTCAGGAGAGAAAATTTAAAAGGGGTTATGGGAAAATTTTTTGTTTTCTCTTTGAGACAGGGTCTTGTTATGCAGTTCAGTCTGGCCTTGAACTCATTTTGTAGCCCAGCTGGTCTCAAACTCACAGTGATACTCCTGCCTCAGCCTCCCAAGTGCAGGGATTACAGGCATATGCCAACACACTTAGCTAGGGAGAAAATCAGAGAAATAGAAGAACAGATTAGAAGCAAGGCTGGAGTACAAAGGAAAGTTTCACAAAATTTAGAAACTGGTGAAGAAGTTTCCTAGGAAAGAGAGAAGGCAGAAATAAAAAACAGGAATAGTATAAAACAACAGCAAAAAACTTAAAAACCATGTTGACACACAACAAGAACAAACAAAAAACCAAAACAAAATAAAAACAAAAACAGGAAAAGAAAGAAAAAAGAAGAACAAATTAACTTAAAAGCAAGTCTCTGCTGTCAGTAGTAGACAGTGTGTGCAGATAGATTCTAGATTTGAGTTTATTGGTCCTATCAAGCCAGCTGTAGCTTTATGGTGGGTAGTGAATCATAACAGGAAGGCTGCAACTTTAGTTCCACTGAAGTTTGGGCTGGTTTCTGAGTGTGAGGCTGGATCTGATTTGTTCAGCCTATTACACTCTTTATACCTCCTGACATCTTGAATTGGCTCCCTGACCTCCCACCAACTTGAGCTTGGAAGCCTTCCCCTGACACTTGGAACTTCTAGATAGAGTTAGCCCCACCTGTTCTGAGTTCCAAGCTCATATGGTCACCCTCCAAGATGGCTACTGGTCAATCACCCTCTCCCGGAAGATGTCTGAATCTGAGTAACTCACCAGCAACTGCAGTCTTCTGTGCTCCATTCTACTGATGCATTTCTCCATGGATGCCTCTGAGGTCTCCAGTAGTCTCCACGTGTCTGCAGATTTGAGCCACCCCTCCCATGCAGTGAATCTGGGCTTAGTGTGAAAACACTGCCTACCACCTTCTTCTTCTTTGTTGAAGGCTTTCTCTTTGCTTCTTCTATGGGCTTTAATTCTCACATCAGATCCCTACTGGGTCCCAGGGACCTGTTTTCTTCCTTCTTTTTCCTCACTTTGCTGTATTCCAAAGTCTAGACACCAAATCTTTGAGAGGCTCTTTTTTTGCATCTCACTACTCTGCCATCTTTCTAGAGGTCTCCATAATAGGCACTTACTAAATAGTTTTCAAATGAATGAAGAGAGAGGGACAGAATGTTTTAGAAAGTTAATGCATAAGGTTTTTCCTTCAAGGGTTGTAATTTTTTTTTTAAATTGGTTGATATTTATTCCTCTGCACAATCTCAGACTTGCTCTTCTGGCTGGTAGCCTCCTGGAAGTGGGAACCCTCTTGGTTTGGTTCTCCCTGGATTCTCAAAGCCTTTTCCAGGTTCTTAGTAAATATTTGCACCCAGGTAATCCACTATTCCAGTTTTTCTAGAACTGAGGATTTGCCCAAGACCTAAAGTACTCAGTACTGAAACGAGGCCAGGCCCACCTGGGGAATGAGGAGAGTTGGTTGTCACCTACAGTATGCATGTCTGCTGGCTAAGACATTAGTCTGAGAAGTAACCTCCCAGCACTGAGGTTGACTCTTACAGCTGTTTTTATGAGACCCGAGGTGGGGGGATTTCTGTGTCTTGGTGCACTGAGTTGTGGCCTGGGGATATAGTGTAGGCCTGAGCCTTAGTAAAAAGTCAGAGTAGGTTGCTGAGGAACCTTTTAAGCATCATAAACATCAGCAAAATAATGCACATTGAGCTCCAGAGAAAAAAAATGATCCTGTTCTCTAACCTCACTGGGCGGGGGCAGGGCTATCATTCCAGGCCTCCTCAAGTCTCTTGGCTGATGAGGTATCCAGAAGGAACCAGTCTCAAAACTAACAGCTGAAAACAATCAAACCATAAAGTAGCACTTGACAGCTAAAGAACATCTTAGCCTCACCTAGCCTCATCCCTTCCCTCTACAGTTGAGTACATTAAGAATCTGAGGCATTAGCTTCTCTGACAGTCAAATCAGTTTGTAGGATCATATTTATTCTGTTTCTGCATGGAGGGCAGCCCCTTTGAAATGTCGCCAAAGGCTCTGGGTGAGACAATGAACCTCAAGGATTATAATTGAAAACTAAAATCTCTGATCCATTTTCTTACTTTAGTCCTCAAAGTATGAAAAATCTAACTGAATCATTCCTTGAGAATTCAAGCTCTGGTAGAATCTTAGAAGAATCATATGGGAAGTTTTCCTAAAGCAATGAAGAGACAAGTATTTTATCTAGTGGGACTTTACACTAAATTCTTGTGGTAAGGATAATACCCACCACTGATATTATTACACACTCATAGCAGCCTGTGTGAGGTATGTGTTGGTGTACCATTTGTCTAATGTTTTGCTGCTTAGATGTTTCTTCTACTGAGCATCTGTCTTGGTTACTTTTTCTTTGTTGCTGAGACAAACACCCAACACCAAAGTAAAGCAAGGAAAGGTTTATTTAGCTCACAGTTTCTGGAGATTTCAGTCCATAATCAGCTGGCTCCAAAGCAGAGTGGCATGGCACTGGGGCAACACTTCAAGGCAGCAGCCAGAGCAAAAGGGGGCAGCCCTGCATGGTGGCTGCAAGCGGCAAGAGCAAACTGTGCCAAAGAGCAAACTGCATCAAAGAGGAGAAAACACGCCCCCATTCTAACCTTACATTGTATGTCAGCGCCACCCCTGGGTGGTTGTAGAACTCACACTGCCAATCCCAGTGCTACACAATAAATCAACCATAAATGTTAGATTCAGCCACTTCTATGACTACATGAGGCTTGGGGGGGGGCATCTATATACAAACCGTGACAGCATCCTACCCCATTGCTTTAAAATTCCACCTTCCCTAAAGCCCTAGGACATAGACATAGCCCTGCCAGATTCTTTGTAATTGCATAGTAAGCATGGCCTTTGCCCCTTGTTCCTTATTCATAACTGAGACCTCTTCAGAATTGCCTTTATCATCTATCTTTCCACAAAATTTTTTTTGCTTTTTTGCTTTTTGAGATAAGGTCTTGCTATGTAATTCAAGCTGGACTTGAACTTACTATGAAGCCTGGGTTTTCCTCAAACTCACAGTGATCCTCCTGCCTCAGCCTCCTGGGTGGTGCTGTGAGATTATAGGTTTCCACCAACATTTTGATCATAACCATCTAAGTAAGCTCTGTGCAGTTTCAGATATTTCCTACAACTCTTCTCTTTCTCTGAGCCTTTCCTAGAATTACTATTAATACTCTTCTTAAGGAAATATAGACTTTTTCTAGCCTGATTTTTCAAGTTCTTCCCAGCCTCTGTCCATTGTCCAGTTCCAAACATGTGTCCACATTTTTGGGTAGTAGTAGTAACAGTCCTACTTCCTAGTACTAAATTTCTTTTAGTCCATCTTGTGTTATTATAACAGAATTCCTGACACTGGATAATTTACAAAAAGACAGAGGATTTTTTTCAGTACTAGGGACTGAACTCAGGGCTTCTGCACTCAGCTACATATGTAGCCTTTTTTAATTGTTTGAAACAGAGCCACACTAAGTCACTAAGCTGCCATGGCTGGTTCAAACTTAAGATCCTCCTGTAATCTGCCTGCCTCAGCCTCCCAAATTGCTGGGATTACTGACATGCACCACCTGGCTGAGATTAATTAATATTTACAGTTTTGTAGACTGGAAAATCCAAGATTAGAAAGCATACATCTAGCAAGGGACTTCTTGCTATGTCATTCAATGACAAGAGCATAAGCACATTGGAGTTGGGGTAGAAAAGAAGTGGCAGAAGTCATCTTTTATCAGTAATCTACCCCATGACAACCAGCCCACTCTTGATAATGGCATTAATCTATTCATTAGGGCAGAGCCTTCATGATCTACTCACTTTTTAAAAATCATACCTGTCAAAACTGTTGCATTGGGGATTAAGTATCAGACAAATGAACTTTGGGGGGAGGGTGTATTCAAGCCAAAGTACCATTCTACAGATTTGAAAACAGTCTTGAATAATTAACTAACTTGAGGTTTTAGCATTGTGTTTGCTCATTAAAAACAAATAAGCCTGGGATTTGAACCTAGAACTATCTCATTTCAAAGCAGAGGTTTTGTTTAGTTGAAATTTACTCTACATTAAACAAAGATACTTTAGAATCTTTCTTTGCCATCAGTGTGTCTCCTAAGCCTAGGCATGTAGGTTGCTCTGTGCTTTGTCTGGGGTGGTAGGTATGTAATCACACACATAGCACTGGACACAGAAATGAACAAAGGAAAGCTCCTCCAGGGGAGGTGAGGGACATTTTAGGGTGATTTGTGTTACAGAGCTATTTGACACAAGAATTTAAACTATGAAAAATGAGTAAGTCTAATGTTTCTTTCACTAACTTCATCTTAGACCTGAGTTTTCTGGTAATAGCTAGTGGGTTGGAGTGAAATTGCTCCTCTCCCATGGCCCATTTGAGATGTGTAATGAACAGTTTCTTACATAAGGCCCCCTTGTATGGTTTAATCAAGTACATAGAACTGAGTCCTCCAAAAACAGAGGCTTATGCCCAGGTTTTAAAAACCACCAACCAACCTATGTCCAGAAACAGTCATTCATTTAGATGTACAGGAACTGAGAGACTTCAGAAAAGTTCCAAGTCAAACGGCACAGGGTAAAAAACAAACAGCGGCAGCTTACTTGCATGATGTTTCCAGGAATCACCCTTCCCAGTAAAGAAAACAACTGCCAGATCTGCTGGTTAACCAGTTCAAGGCTGGGAGTCCTACTCCAGGCCTCAGCACGGCTTCACTATTTGAAAGTGCAAAAAAGGATAAACATCCAGAACCCAAGGCTTTGAAAGCAGGCTAGGAACTCAATGAAAACTCAAAATGTCTGTTTCACCAATTACCATCAATCCTAGGCAGCAAGCACACAAACGAACACTGCGATAATGTATACTAAACCCAGAAAGCAACCTAAATATTCATTAATGGAAGAAGACTAATAACTTAAGTATTATTGTATTACGTATTATTGTGGAACTGAAAGAACAAGGAAAAGGAAAGTCTAATGGACACTAATAAGTATTCAGATGGATAGCTGTCTTTGTCATCTAACTGAATAGCAAAAAGAAATTGCAGAGAATTGTGCATAGTTTGACAATATTTATGTGTCAAAAAGCAGAAACTAAAACTAAATTTGACAAGTCCTCTATCTTTTCTGAAAGTAAATGCACTGAAATACACAGTAAACTGATTCCTTTGGAGGGTGAATAGGATAAGAAATAAGGACAGGAACTTCAGCTTTATTTATAATAAGTAATGTTTACAAGAATATGTACTCATGCATTTGTTGCAGTTATAAATTAGTAAAAAAAATCAAATAAGTCTTAATAATTTAAATTGAGAAAAAGAGACCTTAGAATGAGAATCTCACCTAGATACCTGGTAAATCCACATAGGAAAGAAAAAAATTGTGTTTTGAGGAAGTGGCAGCTGTTTTTGGTGCTGGAGATCGAACCCATGGCTTCAGAAATGCTAAGCACATGCTCTACCACTGAGCTATGCCCTTAGTTGCAGAAAGTAAATTTTAAATAAGAAATTTAGACTTCTCAAGGAAAAAATTCAATTGTTAGTGTTTCAAGACCACGAAAGAAATAACTAAATGAAATGCTGAAGCCTTTCTTATGAAAACCTTTATTTCCAGGAAGTACTTAATGAATATGTTGAAAGAGTTAATAACCCTCTAAATCGAGAGTGAATAAAATACCCAGTTACGCTTAGTTTTCTAATAGATGAAGGGTTACTGACTAGTAATTTAAAAGATGAAAAAATTATGTCCATAATAGCAATAGAAAACATCCTAGAATATACAAGATCTATATTACCAAAACTTAATTAGGAAAGAGGCTGAGGATTTAGCTCAGTGACATAAGCACCTGTCTGGGAAGCACAAGGTTGTGAGTTTTCGATCCCCGGCGCCCCCCCTCAAATCTACTCAGAATTTAATTAGGAAGCATAAGACTGAAATAAATGGAAAAACAGATTATGTTGTTTGTTAGAAAACAAACCATTGTAAAGGATGAATAAACCATTGCCAAATTAATTTATAAGATTAAGTCAATTCCAATGAAAATTCCAGTAGAATTTTGTCTTTTTTGTAGAAAGTTGACACAATTATAAAATTCACATCAAAGAATAGCCTGATGGGAAAAATCGAGACAGCTTTTTCAGTACCGTGTGTCCTCACACTGAGTTACATCCTCACTCCTTTTTCTTTTTTCTTCTCAATCCTTTTGTTTTGTTTTGTTTTGTGTTGTGTTGTTTTGTTTTGAGACAGGATCTAAGTCACTAAGTTACCCAGCTTGTGCTCAAACTTGTGATCTTCCTGCCTTAGCATCCTAGAGTGCCACCATGACCAGCTCAGACTTTTCTTGCTTTACTTTTTGTTAAAATACAGCACAAAGTTCATCTGAAGTCCCAGTCCTTAGTTTTAAAATTCTGTGGAATTGACAGAAATATCAAGAGAATTAGTATAATAGAATACAACATAGCCTAAAAGTCTGTCTGTCTGTCTTCAGGTACAGTATTTGATAGAAATATCATAATGATGAAAGGAAAGATTATTCAACCAATGGTATTTTGAAAACTTGGTTATATGAAAATAACAACAAAATCACCATTATTTCCAGCATTTTGGCTTCAAAATTTTCATAACTATTAATTACATAAATTTTTATTTGCAATACAAGGAATGCAAACACGTACTAATAAAAATATAATCGATATTCATAGAGGACATTCTAAGCGTAAAGAGACCATAAAAGGAAAGATCCTGGTTTGAACATATGAAAAGTAAAACTTTTTCACAGGTTCAAGTTGCACAATAGCAGAGCAAGACTTGGCGAATCTTCGAGCCTGCGCAGGCGCAACAGGGTCTTGTCTGTAAATCGGAAACCGTCGTCTTCTCAAATTAGATAAAGGCAGAACTGAAAAGCATTTCAACATCTACAACAAAGAGAATGGAACAGAGATATCCTTTCACCACAGGCTGACCCTCCCTCTTCTCGATCACACCCTTCCCATGACTTCCATTATACTCCAAGCAGACACCAAAGGCTTCCCAGTGCCTCCACACCCTAGGGCCCCCTCTCCGACCTCTGCACTTTTCCTTTTGCACTCCAGCTGCATTGGATTTTGTCGCTTCAATTCCCATGCCCTGGCCTTTGCTTTGCTGTTCCCTCAGCTTCAGGATTCTCTTCCTCACTTGTTGCAGGTCTCCAGGTCAGAGATGCCTCTCCTCTGGCTCTTGCTTTCTTTTGTTCCATGGCACTGGTTCTGACATATGTGTGTACTTTTTTCTGTTTTCCACCTCCTTGACCCTTAAACTCAGCTCCACGAGAGCAGGAACGGAGTCATCTTTGAGGACTCCTAAGTTTCCGGCATCTTGAGCAGTACCTGCACATATCATTCTGTATTTAATGGCTATTTGACTAAATATATTTATTGGTTAGTACTTTTTATTATGAGTAAAAGAACCATTTGAACCAATTTAAAATACTATCCTCTAAGAGTAGGGTTTTACCTGGACCGCAGCTACTAGAACCAGAGACTAGAGCATTACAGGAGCTGAGGTCATTTTCTTTTACTTCTCTGGCTCACACTTACCTTTTCATGTACCCCACACCTTTGTTTCTCAGAGCACAAGATGAGTTAATGCCACCCAAGTTTTCCTGTAACTGGTCTACCTAGTTGGAGAAAAGATGACTTGACTCTGTTGGTGATCATTTCAAGTCCCTGGGGAAGACTGCAAAGGACTTAGTTTGGATTTATGCTCATACCAGGAGCGATTGACTAAAGGGCAGAGTGCCAATGGTAGCTAGAAGTTTACTGTGGAACTGTGGCTATTTCACTGCAACTGTACAGACACAGGAGAGGGCAATTGATAACCAGGTGTTTGGTAGAGAAGCCAATAGGTGTCTGCTACACACAAAAGGAAATGTTTGAGTTCAATTACGAAACATTCCAATTCCTAGTCAAAAATGGAGATGTGTGCCTGCAATCCTAGCCCTCTAGAACTCTGAGGCAGGCGGACTGAAAATTTGAGCCTAGCCTGGACAATTTAGTGACTTCAAAAGACCCTACCTCAAAACAAACAAATGGACCGAGGGTGTAGCTCAATGTGAAGGCCCTGGGTTCAATCTCTAGTACAGTAAAAAACAAAGCAAGGTGGATTCCCTGACACACAGACAAACAACAAAAACGACAACAGCAATGACAACAAAAAACCAATCCTAATTTTAAAATGGAAAAGATATAAACAGATAACTTGTTTTAAAAAAAGAGGGGTACATATTTGTTCAACACAAGTATTTGATCTCCTTTATAGTCCAAAAATATGATATGAGAAGAGGAGGAGGGGTTGAAGGGAGGGTAGGGGAATGGAGCAAAAAAAAATACAGTATGAAATGATAGCATACTATAAAACACTATGATACTGGCATGAAGATAAACACACAGATGAATGGGACAGAATAGAGAGTCCAGAAATAAACCCTTTTGTATGCGGTCACATGGTCTTCGGCAAGGGTGCTAAGACCACACAATGGGGAAAGGACAGTCTCTTCGAGTAACAACACTGAGAAAAATAGATATGCAGGTGCAAAAGAATGATGTTGGACACTAAACTTAAGCCACATACAACAATTAATTCAAAATGAATTAAAGATATGAACTGAACACCTAAAAAATCTAAAACTTCTAGAAGAAAACAGGGGAAATCATAACTTTGGATTTGGCTGTGATTTCTTAGATGTGACACCAAAATCACTAACTACAAAAGCAGGAATGGCCAATAGGATTATACCATTTCTAAAAACCGTATATCAAAGGAAACAATGAACACAGTAAAAAAGCAGAATGAGAGAAAATATTTGCAAATCATGTAGAGTATGTGAAGAGATACAACTGAATGACAAAAAAGAAAATAACTCAATTTAAAAGTGGGTAGGGCTGGGGATGTAGCTCAGCGGCACAGTGCCTGCCTGGCAAGCATGAGGTCCTGAGTTTGATTTCTGACCAAAAATAAATAAATAAATAAATAAATAAATAAATAAATAAATGTGGGCAAAGGTCAGGCACACAGGCACACGTGTAACCCAGCACTCTGGGAGGCTAAGGCAGGAGGATCACAACTATGTGAGTGAGCCCAGTCTGAGTAACATAGTGATTTAATAAGACCTTGTTTTGAAATACAAATGGTTTTAAAAAGGGATGAGGATGTATTTCAGTGAGAAAGCATTGGGTCAATACCTAATACCAAAGCATAAAATAAATAATAAAATAAAAATGAGAAAGGAGTTTGAATAGATATTTCTCCAAAGAACATATACAAGTGACAAAGAAACATAAGATTCCCACCATCACTAATCATTAGAAAAATGCATATCTAAACCATACAGAAATATCTCACACCTATTAATATGGGCACTATCAAACAAAACACAAAGTGTTGGTAAGGATGTAGGTAAACTGGAACCTTTGTCTGTAACTAATGGGAACATACAACAAGCAGCTACTATGAAAAATGGTACAATGGTCCTAAAAAAATTTCCCAATAAAATTACTATATGATCCAGCAATCCATTCTGAATGTATAGCCAATGGAGTTGAAAGCAGTATCTCAAGAAGATATTTGCATAATGTTATGGCTGATACCTAGATGTCTCCCCAAAGCCTCATGCTTCTGGGGAGGTGCCTGGATCATGAGGGTGTGATACTCATCAGTGGATTAGCCCACTGATGAGTAGATAGCTAAATGTGATACTGGAAGGTAAAGCCTGCTCAGAGGAGGTGGGTCACTGGGGACGTTGTATGGAAGGGTAGAGTCCCCCCCTCTTCCCTTGATTCCTTTCTCTTCCTGCCTGCCATGACATTAGCTCTTTTTCTTCAGCCATGCCACTCTGCCTTGGAGACAGTTGACTATGAACTGAAACCTCTACGAACTGTGGGCCAACACATCTTTCCCCCTTTAAGTTGTAGATGTCAGGAGTTGGGTCTCAGCAATGAGAAAAGTAGCTAAGATGTATTCTATGTTCATTGCAGCTTTATTCACAACTCTTAGGTGGAAGTAACACAAACGTTCATCAATAGTTAAAGGGATAAACATATAACAGCAGGATATCATTTGATCTTCAAAAAGAATGATATCTTACCACATGCTACAAAATGGGTGACACTGAGGACATTAGGCTAAGTGAAATAAATCAGTCACAAAAAAGACAAATACTGTCTGATTCACTTATATGAAATACCTAGAGCAGTGAGATTTATAGAGACAGGATGGTGGTTGCCAGGGACTAGGGGAGAAGAAAACGGGGAGTTGTTTTTCAGTGGCTGTAGAGCTTCAGTTTTGCAAGATGAAAAAGTCTTAGAGCTCTATTGCACAACAATGTGAAAATACTTAACACCAGTGAACAATACATTTAGATTGGCTAAAACGGAAAAATTTATTTGCGTTTATTTTTAAACACACACTCAAAACCTACAACTTATCTTCTCTGATAGGTAGGTTTATGTAAATTATAAACTTGGATTATGCTAGCATGTTTCAGGAGGGAATGGGCAGAGCATATGTGTAACAAGCATTCCTGTACACAAACAAAAAACTCACTGAGAGAGAAATTATGGAAATAATACCTTTCACAATAGCATCAAAAAAAATGAAATACTTAGGAATCAACCTAACAAAGCATGTAAAAGACCTATATGTTGAAAACTATAATACTGTAAAAAAGGAAATAGAAGATGTCAGAAAATGGAAAGATAGCTGGGCGTGGTGGCTCACGCCTGTAATCCCAGCACTCAGGAGGCTGAGACAGGTGAATCGTTGTGAGTTCGAGACCAGCCTGGGCTACAAAGTGAGCTCAAGGCCTGCCTGAACGGCACAGTGAGACCCTATCTCAAAAACAGGGCTGGGGATCTAGCTCAGCGGTCTAAGCGCCTGCCCGGCAAGCACAAGGTCGTGAGTTCAATCTCCGGTGCCGCAAAAAAAAAAAAAAAAAAAAGAAAAAGAAAATGAAAGATATCCCTTGCTCTTGGATAGGAAGAATCATAGTAAAAATGGCCATACATTCAAAACTGTTAATGCAATTCTGATCAAAAATACCATTAACATACCTCACAGTTCTAGAGAAAACACTCCTGAAATTCATTTGGAAACAGAAGAGACCTAGAATAGCAAAGAGAATCCTGGGCAAAAAAGGCAAGGCAATAGGCATCACAATCCTTGACTTGAAATTATACTACAAAGCTACTGTGATAAAATCAGCATGGTAGTGGCAAAAAAAACAGACCTAAGGATCAATAGAACAGATTAGAAGATGCAGACACAACTACAAAGCTACTCAGCTACCTTATCTTTGACAAAGGGGCTAAACATATCCACTGGTAGAAAGGTAGCCTCTTTAATAAATGGTGCTGGGAAAACTGGCTTTTCACATGCAGAAGACCATAACTAGATCTACGTTTATCATCGTGCACTAAACTAAAGTCAAAATGGATCAAAGATCTAAATGTCAAAATAGGGAAACTAAATCTACTGGAAAACAAGGTAGGTAGAAATCTTGAAGACATAGGGGTAGACAAAGAGTTCATGAACAAAATGCAAACCACATGGGAAGTACTTAAAAAAATTAACAACTGGACTCTCACCTTATTAAAAAGTTCTTGCACATCAAAAAAAATCACCAACACAGTGAAAAGAAAACCCACAGAATGGGAAAGAATTTTATCTAGCTTCCCTCACACAAAGTACTAAGATCTAGAACATGTAAAGAACTGAAAAACATCAGGCCCCCCAAATTCAAAGACTCAATCCAAAAATGGACATCTGAGATGAACATGCATTTCTCAGATGAAGAAATACAAATGGCAGATAAATACATGAAGAAATGTTCAACAGCACCGGTCATTCAAGAAATGCAAATTAAAACAACATTGAGGTTCCATCTCACTCCAGAAAGAATGGCTACCATCAAGAAATCAACCAATAACAAATGTTGGCAGGACTCTGGGGAAAAAGGTATGCTTCTCCACTATTGGTTGGCGTGTAGACTGGTATAACCACAGTGGAAATCAATGTGGAGTTTCCTCAAAACACTAGAATTGGAAATCCAATTCAATCCAGCTATTCCCCTCATGGGTATTTTCCCAGAAAAATTGAAAATGTCATGCCACAACAATATATGTGCACCCATGTTTATAGTAGTGCAATTTGTAATAGCTAAGTCTTGGAAACAACCCAAATGCCCATCAACCATGGAATGGATAAAAAAGTTGTGGTATTTTTATACAATGGGGTATTACTCAGCTATAAAGAAGATAAGCCTGAGGCTTTTATAGTTAAATGAAGGCAACTTGAGGTCATACTCATAAGTGAAATAAACTCACATTTGTTAATATCATATTGTCTCCCTAGTGTAGAAAAACAAAAAACTGAAAGAGTAAAAAGATCCAAAGTGTACAATAGATATTGTGATAATGAAAGCGAAAGAAAGTGCTCAAAAGGAAAGGACAACCGGGTTAGGGGAAAGGAGAAAAGGAAGAAGGGAAAAGATTATATGTATATAGGTATACATATATATGTGTGTGTGTGTATGTATATATATATATATATATATATATATATATGACACATAACTGTACCACTAATCTCTGTTAGTTTATCAAAAAGAACAGTTTATGCTTTTGTTGTTTGATTGATCATTGTTAATTCCCTATTATCTTGTTTTAAAGTCCTATATCATTTTCATTGTTTTGTTTGGTTTGGTTTTATTCTGTTTTGTCTTGATTTTGTTATATATGATGGCATGGGCAGCTATTTCAAAGATAACAAGATATATTATGGTTGTTTGATCATGTTTTTCATGCCTAAATCTTGTAACCTAAACAACTACTTCTAAGATAACAATATGCAATATATTAACTAGTGTTAATTTCCTACTATATTTTGAAATTCTGTATTGTTTCTATTCTTTTTTTATGTTTTGCTGTTTAGAATAAAAAAATGAATTTTTCTGTGACAACCAAATGGATAATCAAATATTGCAATAACTGAAGTATTACTAAGCAAAGTGTATTTCTACAGTATTTGGTGTTGCTATTTAGTTTTCTAACTTAAAACAGTCTATGATAACTAGCAGTGAAAAAGGACCTTGCAATAGACTGTCTCTGCTTGTGAACTTATGATGCAATTGTTGCATGCTGCTAATATACTATCTAAACATTAAAGATACTCCTAAAATATTTGATGGTAGACTATGATTAAGACATTACACTACAAAAAGTAAAGAATATTAAGATGTACATATTATGTACATGTATCACCTCCTCATGATGAATGTAATCATTATGTACAAATGTATGACATGAAAAAATACTCACTATGGTTAGATATTACTTAATATGGTTGAAATAAAATGGTAAATTCAGTATGGTGCTAGTCTTTAAAATATTTTTCATAAGAAAAATACCTTGGTATCACCTCTAATTAATGAGATTATAGGTGATTTTAATTTTGCTAAGTTTTGTTTTTGGTATTTTCCAAAAATTTTTTTATAATCACGTATATTTCCTCTTCAACTAGAAAAAGTAAATAACACTATTTTTAAAAACCAGTAAGGAAAAGTAAATGCATCATTATTGGTTCAATTCCTTTAACAATGACATAATAGCTTTTCCATGATTTATTCTAATTTCCATAAAAATTTCCACTAGTGACTAAAGCAATGAAAACAGCTATGTACAGAATAGATCAAAAGTCAGATGGGCTCATCTGTATAGACTCATAGATAATTCATAGAGGCTTCATGATATCTTGTCAAAAGAAGAAGATCAGGAACACTATAAAATTATGTGCTATTTCTTCAGTAGAAAGAGAGAAGAACCCATTTTAGTCTTCTTTCCAGAGTTCAAGGGAGAGGTCAAAATCAGTCTAATCTGGAATCTTCCTCCTGGTTCCAACCTAACAGATTATACACATAAAGAAACATCTGACATGCAAACATCTTTAATAGCTTTAAAGTTCTTTACCAATGAGTAAAAGTTGAGACCAGACACTTTGTATTCCCTGCTGAACTCTTAAGTTGCTGTTTTATTTTTTCTGGAAGTTAGAAGGAAAAATAAACTGGCCAAACTCTGTGCTTTCCTCCATTGTGCCCTTCTAGCATGATATTTCCACACCTTGGAGCCAGCTGATTATGTCCCGAAACCTCTGAAACCATGAGCCAAAATAAATCTCTCCTCCTTTAAATTGTTTATCTCAGGTATTTGTCTCAGTGATGAAAACTAACACACCACACAAAATATGTAAAAGAGCTATTTGCAGGACCTTGATAATACTCAGGGAAGACTATGATTCCTGAAAAAATGTAAATAAACAAGGTAAACTGCATACTCATGCACACACACACACACACACACAAGTGGCTTCGCTGATGAGTTATTTCAATCATTTAAGGAAAAAAAATATAATACCCATCTTATACAATACTTTTTAGTAATGGTGGTAGCAATGATGGGAAACACTCATCAACTCATGAGGCAAAGATGATTATGATATCAAAACCAGGAAAGGATATTACAAAAAATAAAACTACTGACCGACATTGTCACAAGCATAGACGCAATCTCCTTAAAATTTTAGCAAATTGACTGGGTGTGGTGGCACATGCCTGTAATCCCAGCACTCAAGAGGCTGAGGCAGGAGGATCGGTGTGGGTTTGAGACCAATCTGCGCTACAAAGTAAGCTCAAGGTCAGCCTGAACTGCATAGTGAGACACTGTCTCAAAAAGACAAAAAAAAGAAAGAAAGATTAGCAAATTGAACTCAGCAACATAGAAAAAGAATAAATATTGTGACTAAATGGAGTTCAAACCAGAAATGCATTGTTAGTCTAACATTTAAATATGAATTGGTGCAATTTAACAGAATAAAGAAAAAATTACCATCTCAGCAGATGCAAGAAAAGCATTTGACAAGTTCAGGATGATCAAACCTCTCAACAAACACAGGAGGAAATTTCTTCAGCATGATAAAAAAGATCTACGAAAACTCTGTAGCTAACAACATATTTAATAGTGAAAGATTAAAACATTTTCCCCCCTAAGATTAAGATCAAGGCAAGTATGTCCCTCTTACCACGTACATTAGAGGTTTTAGACATTTCTATTATAGAAGTCTGAAACAATGCAGTAAGACAGGGGAAAGAAAAAAAAGTACAACACTGTAAACAGAGGAGCAAAACTATACTCATTTGCAGATGACATAATCAGATATGCAGAAAATCCTAAGTAACTTTTAAAACCTAGAGGTTGTATGTGAATTTAGGAAGCCTGTAGGATGAGCTTAATAAACACAACTCAATTCTATTTCTACATATTGGCAAATGAACATTTAAGACCTGAAATCTAAATAACACTACTTATAATAACATAAAACCCACAATACTGAAGAATACACTTAATAAAATATAAGCCATATACTCTGAGTATTACAAAATGTTACTAAAACTCAAAGACAAAAATGGGTAGACATACCATTTATTTATTTTATTTTTTTAATTTTTTGCTTTTTATCTTTTTGAAACAGAGTCTCACTGTGTAGTTTAGGGTGGTCATGAACTCACTTTGTAGCCCATATAGGCCTTGAACTAGCAGCGATTCTCCTGCCTCATCCCTCCAAGTGCTGGGATTACAGGTGTGCGCCACAATACCTGGCAACACTTATTGCTAAAGTGGAAATTTTCCCAAAATTTATCTATAGATTTAACACAACCTAATCAGAATTCCAGAAGGCTTTTTTTTTTTTGAGACAGTGTCTTGCTATGCAGTTCAGGCTGGCCTTGGGCTCACTTTGTAACCCAGGCTGGTCTCGAACTTGCAACAATCCTCCTGCCTCAGCCTCCCGAGTGCTGGGATTACAGGAGTGTGCCACCACGCCCGGCCCCAGAAGGCTTTTTAATAGAAATTGCCAAGTGGGGTATAATTCTTTTCTGGAAAATTGAAGAAATAAAGCAATCTAAAAACAAAAAACAAAGTCGGAAGATGTGCATTATCTAATTTCAAGATTGTTATAATGCTATGATAGTCAAGATTGTGGTATTGACATAAAGCAGATAATAAATCACTAGATTACCATGTAGTTCAAAGTAGGCCCTATATATTTGATTTTTGATCAAAGCTCCAAAGAAACTCAATGGGGAAGGATGATATTTCCATCAAATTGTATTGGAATAATTTCCTACTTAGGAAAAAAAAATCAGTGGAAACTCATACCTCACACCAAACACAAAAATTAGTTTAAAATAGATCATAGCACTAAACATGAAAAATGGAATAAAAAAGAAGTGTCTCTTTCTTGGCACCAGAAATGGAATTTTTCCAACAGGGGCAGGGGGAAAGTTTTGGGATGATTCAAGTACATTAATTTGTTGTGCACTTTATTCCATTGTTATTACACAGTGTGCTCTATTTCTCTTATTATTCCAGTAGATTCTCATAGGAGCATCACCCCCCTCGTACCTCTACACTCACAGTTCACAGTAGGGTTTGCACTCCTGTAAGAATCTAAGGCTGCTGCAATCTGACAGGAGCTACTGTGATCCTCTTGCCTCAGCCTCTGGAGTGCTGGAATTACAAGAGGTACACCAGCCACTACCCAGTGATGCTTTTTATATAAATTAATTTTTATTGCTGTAAGTTTTTTGCAATATTCAGCTGCTCAAAATGTAATATTGGTTCAAAAGTCTCACCGAAAAAGATTAGTGAGCTGATGGATATTTTCATTAGCTTTACTTAATCATAATTTGCTCCACAATTCTGACAAAGATGGCCATGGTCATGCTTGTCACCCAGTGCAGAGTTTGCAAACAAAAATAAAATTTTGTCAAATGCTTCTGTTTGCAAACCACGTATCTATTCATGCCACAGATCAAACTCAGAGCCTCTCACATGCTGTGCTCAACCACTGAGCTACACTTCCAGTCCTAGAACATTTTCATCACCCTCAAGAATTTCATCTTGCCTCTTGGCAGTCCATCCCTCCTTTTACTCTCAGCCCCAGTGCTTTTTTTTGTCACTTTTTTAAAACATTAATTTTATCTAGCGGTACATTATACATAAAGTTAACATTCATCATAGGGAATTTGTACCACCTTTTTTGTCACTGTATTTGCATTTTCACTCTAATTTTGATTTACATTTTTGGCTCAAGCTTCTTTTACTCAGCAGAATTTTGAGTGCTGTTTGGCATGTGTTTTACATTTATCAGTATTTATTCCTTTTTTATTGCTGAGTAGGGTTTCACTGTACTGATGGACACCACGTGTTGTTTATCCACTCACCGATGATAGACATTTGGATTCTTTCCATTCTGGGCTGTTGTGAACAAAGTTGCAATGAAAACTGATGTTTAAAAAAATAAAGATGGCACCTAAGAAAATTTACTGGTAGGGAAAGATACTTATAATAAATTACTAAATGAGAAAAAGTTACAAAAAGATTTATAATGATATTAATCCATCTTTTAAAAATGACATTTGTGTAAATATGTAAATGTGTAGAATAAAGTGCAAAATATTAATCAGGGTAATAGCTGGATGCTGAGATTATGTTATTTTTAAGTTGAAAAACCAAATGAGTAGGGCTCAGGATGTAGCTCAGTGGTAGAGTGCTTGCCTAGTATGTGTGAGGCCCAGAGTTCTACCTCCAGTACCACAAAACAAAAACAAAAATGAGAAACAAGTGGGCAAACACTTTGAGAAGTACTGATAGGTACCTCTCAATAGAAATGTACATCTCAATAGATGTATCTCAATAGATACATTTTCCCTCTTTAAGGAAAATGTACCAATGAGTACATGAAAAGGTGCCTAACACTTTTAGTAACTACAGAAATGAAAATTAGCTGGACATGGTGGTGCCTGCCCGTAATCCCATTCAGGAGGCTGAGGCAGGAGGAGTACCATGAGTTCAAGACCAACCTGGGCTACATAGTGAGTTCAAGGCCAGCCTGGACTACATAGTGAAACCCTGCCTCGAAGAAGAAGGAGAAGGAGGAGGAGGAGGAGGAGGAGGAGGAGGAGGAGGAAGAGGAGAAGAAGCAGCAGTAGCAGCAGCAGCAGCAACAGCAACAGCAGCAGCAGTAATGAAAATTAAAGCCCTGATAAGATACCACTACTGATAGGACCAAATACTGGCAAGCTGTGGAGCAAGAAGAGCTCTCATCTGTTACTGATGGGCATGTGAAATCGTGTAGCCGCTTTGGAAATCGGTCTGGCAGTTTCTCATGAAGTTAAACACGCACCTACCCTAGGACCTAGCAAATACACTTCTAGGTGTTTACACAGGAGAAATGAAAACATTTGAACACAGAAAAGACTTGTACATGGATGTTCATAGCAGATCCACTCATAATACTGACTACTTCAGGAAGAAAATTATGTTTCAAATAACTTTATCAGGCTGAGAGTACGCTTAGCACACATGAGGCTCTGGGTTTCATCCTCAGCACCAAAAGCAAGACCAAAACCACACACCTCCCCACCAAAAGAAACTACCAACAGAAACTTTTACCTTATTCTTTTGTTTTTCCAGCTTTGGCCTCAACAACTAGAAAAGTAACAAGCTAGAAACAACCAAATGTCCCTCAGCAAAATGAAGAAACAAATTGGTTCTATTTATTCTAGCAAATGCTACTTGGCAATAACAGAAATAAAACTCTGAATACACAAATCAAGTGGGTGAGTCTCAGTACTGTTACACTGAGTGAAAAAAGCTGGAAACAATCGGTTGTGTTTTTTCTGATTCCATTTATAAGAAGTTCTGGACCAGGCAAGACCAACTATGGTGAAAGATCGGTGGGTGGACTAGGAGTGTGCAGGGAATGGTTGGGATGAAGTTATGGCAATGTTCTTATCCTAATGTGAGCACTGTATCCAACTGCTGAGACGCATCCAACGGTATGCTTAAGATTTGCTAGCTCACTGCATATAAATCATATTTCAATATATATTGGGAAAATTAAAAAGAAGCTAAACAAGTCTTTATTGTGTAAATCTTCCAGTCTTTATTATATAAAAAAGTAGAAAGTTAATCTAGTGAGAGTGCCATGCTATTAGACTATTTACTTGCTACCTTCAGCTGTTGGCAATAAATTGCTTAACACACACATCACAACTGGCCTCCACATGCTCATGAGCAAGAATGATTGTGTGTTCACTTTTTAATGAAAAGCTTTCTCGTCCGCCTCAACAGGTCTCATGCTTTGGTAAATGGTGGTATTTTCTTGCCTTCTTAGAGATTTCAATGGAATATCAGAATTTGACCCATTGGGACCTACTGAAAAACTTGGTCATTTTCAAATCAGTAGGGTTCCATCCTTCAGGGTTTTTCACCAGTCAACTCCGCCTTTTAGGAAGGAACAGCATGGATTAATTGATTTTAAAGCGAGCTCACTATGTTTTGCCATTTTACCAAAGGAAGAACACTGATGGTTAATGCTACACTTTTCTCCATTTTTATTTTAGAAGATGAATTAATGGGAAAAAAATGAGGCTGATTTTGGTTAGAATGTTATTTTTGCCAATTATTTGTTATATGACCTTCAATACATTTCTTAATTTTTCGAGCCCTCCGTTTCCATATTATTAGTCATCTAACAATATCTAACTCATGTCAAAGTGCCATGATGCTGCCTCCCTTAGATTCTTAACAGAAGGAAAGAATGAACAGTGCTGCTTCTTTTGGGTGTTCTTTGGTGAATTTATATGTGTCAATTTGAACTTTTTTAAAATTTCTTTTCAATACTGGTGCGTAGGTTACAAACCCAGCCCTTTTCGTTATTATTATTATTAGTAGTAGTATTTTGAGACAGTCTCACTAAGTTGTAGATTGCCCAGACTGGGCTGGAAGTTATGATCCTCTTGCCTCAGCCTCTAGGGTGCTGGGAATATAGGTGTTAGCAAACATACCTGGCTAATGTGAACTCTTTTACACATTAGGAGATGGAGATGGATGAGCTAAAGTGGGTGAAGTTGGGAGGGCTCAGAGAACCTCACCTTGAATCTCCTGGAATATCATGAACATTTTAGAAGACTAATAATGCAAATATTGTTTGCATTCTCTTCTGTTTTCTGAGTGACAGTATCTGGAAAGCCATGTCTTGCTGTTGTATCTGTTTTTACTGCTGACTGGGAAGCACTGATGTTGGACGTAGCTGCTGTTTGGGAAACCAGAGTGGCCAGGCTGGTGGGGAGGTGCGGCCGTGACTCTCGCCGCCTACACAATACTCCGCAGTCCATGCGCAGACGGCACCCAGAGGTCTCTCGGCAGCCACACCAGCTCTCTGCCCTTCCTTGGGTTTGATGTAGAGAAAGGACACATTTTTTAGCTTTCTTATTCCTTACAGGGCCACCAGACTTCATGCGCTGTAAAGCCCAGCCCTGTCTTTATAGTGAATGATTTGGAGACCACGACTGGAAAAAGAGAAAAGAGCAAGTTGACATGCCGTGAAAGCTGTCTTTCTTCTTGTAGTATTCAGTGTTGCCTGCGGGAGGGGACCAGGTGGATGCTGGATGGCTTCTAGGGTAAGGTTTGTAGAAAAAGTTTGTTTGGTTCATTTCAGTCATCACTTACAAATTCCTCACATACATTGTGATATAGTTCCAAACTTAAAGATTCAGAGTGGTAAAAAAAAATAGCATTGGCCTTTCGTACACTGGGTCATAAACACATATTTCATTAAACCTTGTAATTCTGTATAGAGAGCTCCTCCCGGTCCTCATCATAGTCCAAAAAGTTTAAATCTATAATCCTATGGACTCCAGTCTACAACTTCCAGTGCAACCCATGGCAAGAATAAAGACACTAAGACATATTTATAGTTACGGGGGGAGCCAAGGGCATCCCAAGTCCAGCCAAGATAGCGGTTGACTGGAACAAAGGCCTCGACCCAGGGTCCAACCTGGATTTTATTAACTCATGAAGAAGGCAGTGGCTTGAGGATCAGTGACTGTGAGAAAGGCAGAAAGTGCATGAGTGCAATGAGCTAGGTTAGATAGGAGGCCCGAGATCACCTTTGCAATATTCAGAGGGATGGATATGCAGAAAGAGTAACCTATGTAACAGTCAAGGTAGCATCTAATGTTGCGGGGTGTGGGTTCAGTTCTGATGCACCTTTTCTGCCCTGGGAATTCATATCCTCTTATCTCAAGGTTTGATCCCAGTTGACAGCATGAAGCAGTGGTTCTTCATCGCACCTGACTCAACTATGTTTTTGGGAGTCATGGGGTAGGAAACAGTGACTATTGTTTCAAAGATTATGCATCAGCACCTCAGCCAGCCCTATTTACATTGCTTAGAGCTAATTGAAGGGATAAAGAAACGGTCTAGCCAGCTCTGTACGTATCAGTACATAGAGATAGAGCCAGGTTTAGCCAAAATGGAGATAACTGCTCTTTATTTAAGAAGAGTTGTCTAGGTGGTCCTCCACAGTTCTGTGAGGGAGAGGATATTGGCTTCTGCTACAGTTTGTATGTGGATTGTCCTCCAAAGTTTCAAGTGAGAGAGGCTTGACCTGCAGGGTGGCCGTGTTGAGAAGTGGTGGAATCTTTAATAGCTGGGGCCTTGTGGAAGATGATTTGATCATTAGGGTTCTTGCCCCCAATAGGGAAGTTGCCCTCAGTAGGGAAGAATGTAGTTCTTATGGACCTTGTAGTTCTGAGGACAGGAG
>RJWT010001793.1:0-37280 GCA_004365215.1 Cuniculus paca
TCTCTCTCTCTCTCTCTCTCTCTCTCTCTCTCTCTCTGTGTCTCTCCAACCTCACTATTACTGTTTGACATTTTTCACACAAACTTCTGATCCAGGCAGTATCTTTAATCAGTTTTCATGTTTCTTTGACATCAACTCAAAGTAAAACATATTTTTTTCCCTTAACTAACCATACCCCTATGCATGAATCTGTGATTTGGGAACACCGGATCATTTGCAGGGTGCTGTTTCTCACATTATTCCATTATTCACGCTGCTCTTATTTAGTCTAGAATTTTTCAGCTTGTATTATTTCTACCCCTTTCCTCGATTAACCAAGCCTCTTAGCTGCAGGCTCATCACAGGTGAGGGTTCCTCCAAGACTCTGCTCAATTCCAGCAGAGTGAAGGTGCCTTCTCAGTGCTAATGTAATATGTACTGCGTAGTCCACAACATATCATGGCTTGTACACCTTTTACCCCTACGGAAATGTGAACTCTTTACTTCCAAACATCTAGCAGAACATGTGACAAATAACAGAACTTTAATATATTTGAATAAATGATTTTCAAGGTATCTTTGAAGATCCCCCTTCAAAGATCAAGCTGGAAGTACCCTAGAACCCCAGCTAGTTAACTTCCCTAGAAATCATTTTCATGCAGTTTTAAGAATATGCAATGGCTAGAAATTCCTAAATTGAAAATTTTTAAAATAGTAAGTAGAGACTCTCTTTAATTTCTTTCTATTCTCTGTTTTAAGCAGACTTACTATGACTTCAAAGTCCCTCTGATTTTACAGAAGATTCACTTCCTTTTCTCTCTCAATTCTTGCTAATTATATTTCACTTTTGGGTTTTCTTCCTCACTCATCCACATCCCACACTTCCTCCAAAGCAGTTTTATCAAGTGGCAGGCCACCATGTCCTCCTATGATCTCTGGAAACTGGCTCTGGAGCTCTGAGTGCAAACTTCCAGAAATGGGTGGTGATAGCAGGGTATCTTGAAAGATTCACTTGCTGGTCGTGAAGCTCCTCGACATCGTTACTGCTTTTTTTTTAATCCTGAGAAGCTCAGTTGCCTCCACACTTGCTGCTTTCACAGATACCTGCTGTGTCTAGAATTGTTGCTTTCACAGAGACCTCTTGTACATGGTTCTATTAATCCTTTGAGAAGTTAGCTAAACAGAGCCACAGCTCGTTAAAGCTGTTAGATTGGTAATGTTTCTTCAGATTATGCTTTTCTCCGACTCATTTTGGGAGTAATAACGTAGCTGCCTTTACTTGCCAAGTAGTAATCTACTCGTTTTACTCTTCCCCCTATTTATAATGCCAAGGTCATTAATCATTTATACTCTGCGAACATAACATACTATTAATTTCAATCTAAATATTGCCTGTACCAGATTTTGCTCTGAAAACCATTTTTTATTGATACACAGTTTTCAACTCCTGTCAAAGAGACGTGGAGCCACATAAAATCACAAAATGGCAAATGAAGAATAAAGCTTAGAAACTACTTTAGTCCAAGATTTGTATTTATAAATACAAAAGAAGGAGATCAAAAAAGATCGAAGGATGTGCCCCCACCTCATGGAGCTGATGGCACAACCTAGCTGAGACTGTGCAGCCTCCAATGTATGCACTATAATCTGCGTCCTTTCTCTTTAGAATATATTGTGAGGGACCATTGAGGAAAGTACAGGCTTTTTAAAATCCTGAGTAATCCTTACCATTAAAATTAGAAGATAATCAAACTTGATTTTAAGATACATCCAAGCCATTTTTTCAGAAGTCCCCTAGAAATTTCTTACCCTTAAATAATTATTTTCTCTGTGTTTTGCTCAGTCTCCTTATTTTACTTGATCTAATTTAAATCCAGATTTCTTCTGCCTTCTGCTTTGTTTTAATTTTTTTTTTACTCAGAGTGACAAGTGAAGGTTTTCTATTTTCTAAACAATTTATGCTACTCTTGATTTTTTTTCATTTTTTTGCTTGACTTTTCCATTTGTAATATCCAATGAAGTTCCTCCTGAAAATATCTTTATTTGATGGCAAAATCATTCTCTCTTTCTCTATTTTTATTCCCAGTGTTGAGGATTGAACCTAGGATTTTGAATTGATCTGTATCCCCTACCTTTAACTTTTTTATTTTGAGACAAGAGCTCCTAAGTCACTAAGTTGCCTGGGCTGGTGTGGTGGATTAAAAACTGGTGGTCAATTTAACACCAGCTGAACTGAATCAGCATGGTGCTGAGTCGGGGGCCATCTGAGGACGGTTGCAACACAGAAGGAGAACTGGAAAAGAAGTTGTTTGGTGCTGTTCGTTCTCCTGTTGCCATAAGTTCTCCTGGAGGAGCTCGTGTAGTGTCTTCCATGATATGAACTTAGCTGTTCTCATTGTCAGAGAAGCCTGGAACCTTGTTGCTAAGAGTGGCTGTTTTACACTGGGGGAGTTCTGTTCCTTACTTTAAGCATCACTTCCTGGCTCTGGAGGGGAACATGATGTGCTTTTTAATCTCCAGGAGAAGCTAGTATGCTGGCTTCCTGATATGAGCGTGGCTGCTCTCATCGTTGGAGGAGCTCCGGACCTTGTCCGCTGAGGATGGCTGTGGTATTTTTCGGGGAGCTCTGCTCCTTACTTCGAGCATGACTTCTTGGCTCCAGTGCAGAGCACTCGACCTACTTGCACAGATCCTTCATCCCACTGGCACAGACCTTCTAGCTTCCACCGCTGACCTTTGGGCCTTCTCAGCACAGATCCGTGAAACAGACTTGCATGAGACATTGTCGTGAGCTCTAGGCCTCCAGCAGGACTCACACAGGACATTGCTGTGGGATCCAGGCCTTCAACTGGATCCTCTAGGTCCTTAGTGTGTGGACAGATATCCTGTACTTTCTTTGCGTTTGACTCCTTGGATGACCATTATAAATAATACTATAAATTATGTGTCCTGTATTGTCTTGTTCTCCTTAAAACCCCTGACTACAACAGCCTGGCTTGAATTTTCAGTCCTCCTGCTTTAACCTACCAGGGTGCTAGAATTACAAGCAAGCACATCACACTCTGCTAAGACTCACTATCTTTATTGAACAAAACAATCCTGACTTTTCATTTTTCTCTTATAAAGGCTTTTATTATTTGAGTTTTCTATCTCTGTGTCTATGTACCTAACCTATCTTCTATACTTATCTATCTATCTTCTATCTTTTTTCTGTGGTGCTTGGAATTAAATATAGGACTTCATGTATGTTAGGCAAGCACTCTACCACAGAGCTACTGTTCCGATCCTTTTTCTTTCTTTTTTTTTTTTTTTTAAATTTTGAGATAGGGTAATAGGGTATTGCTAAAATGCCAAGACAGGGTATTGCTTGAACTTACCCTCCTCATTCTCATGAGTAAGGAAGATTTCAGGACTACAACACCATACCCAGCTGAGTTTTGCTTTTCTATTGTTATAAAAAGCACATAAAATTATATTTACTGTTTTATCATTTTTACATATACAGCTCAATGGATTTTGTATGTTTACATTGTTGCACAACCATTTTTGTCATTCATTTCCATAAGAATTTCTTATCTTTCTAAACTGAAACTTCTCACAAAATAGGAAGAAATTCTCCATTTTCCCCTTCCTCAGCTCTTAGCAATGGTCATTCTACTTTCACAAGTGGAATTATAGACCATTTGACTTATCACGACTGGCTTATTTCACTTAACACAAGGTTTTTATAGTTATATATGCTGCAGAATGAGTCAGAATTTCCTTTCCTTTCTTTCTGATGATAAATAATATTCCATTGTATGAATACAATGTATTTTGTCATTAGTTGATGAACACTTGGATTTCTTCTACTTTTTCATTAATTTGAATAATACTGTTATGAATATGTGTGTACAGATATCTATTTAAGTTTCTGCTTTCAATTTTTTGGGCATATACCAATAAGTAGAATTGCTGGATTATATGATAATTATATTTTTAATTTTTTGAGAAACTGCAATCCTATTTTCCATAGTGTCTGCACCATTTTGCATTTCCACTGGTAGTACACAATGGTGCCAATTTCTTTACATGTTTGCCAACAGTGTTTTCCATATTTTTAAAACAGATAGTAGCCATCCTAATAGATATGAAGTGGTGTCTTCCTACAATTTTCATTCCTCTAATGATTATTGATGTTGAGTATCTTTTCACATTTATAGACGGAGCATTTGCATATCTTTTTATTTCTTTTTTTGAAATGAACAAGTTTGATGTTTATTTTTACACTGAGTTTTTAAGTTTTGTTGTTGAATTGTAGGAGTTCTCCACATAATTGGAATATTAACCTTGTAAGCAGAACCACAAACTCAGTACATATGGTAACATTATAAGATACATAATTTACAAATGTTTTTCCCATCCTGTAGGCTGCTTTTTCACTCTCTTGATAGTGTTCTTTGATAAAGAATTTAAAAAAAAACTCTGATGATCAAGTCTAATTTGCCTGCTTTTTCTTTTTTTGCATGTTCTGCTGGTGTCATATCCAAGAAATAGCTGCTGAATACAGTGTCATTGAAATTTTCCTTTATGTTCTTATTTGAGAATTTTTTACATAACTTAATAGAGTTTAATAATTTTATAGGTCTTCAATCCATTTTGAGTTAATTGTTGTAGAAAGCATAAAGTAACAGTTCAGCTTCTTTCTTCTGCATATAAATATCTAGTTTACTCAACATAATTTGTTCAGAAAATTACTTTCTCTATTTAATACAATAGTATTTTTACTTAACCTATGACAGTTTTCAATCCAAAAAGTGACTTTTTAGAATGTATTTTCTCCCTCAGTCTATTGATGCTCAGCTAGCTATGGTGTGTGCGCTTCATTATTATATGTCAGCTTTATTAATGATTTTAGAAGTTTGTTCAAAATCATTTTATAATATACACAAGGGTCTCTGTTCTATTTGATTGGTTTATTTTTATATGCCTATATTTATCCCAGTGCCATGCTGTTTTGCTTACGAGGCCTTTGTAGAAACTTTGAAATCAGAAAATGTGAGATGTAACTTTCGTTTTTTTAAGATTGTTTTGGCTATTTGAAAATTTCTGAGATTGGATAGCTTTCCACTTATTTGTGTTTTCTTCAATTTCTTTCAGCAATATATTATAGTGTTTATTGCTTTTGTCTTTTACTCCCTTGTTTCAAGTTAATTTATAAGTACTTTATTCATTTTGATGTGAATAAATGAAGTTATTTTTCTGATTTCTCTTTCAAATTGTTAATTATTAGTGTATGAAAATTCAAATAATTTTTTGAGTATTTGCTTTGTATCCTAAAATTTTACTGAATTCATTTGTTTATTCTAGTGTGTGTGTGTGTGTGTGTGTGTGTGTGTGTGTCTATGTCTGTGCGTGTCTGTGATCTTTAGGATTTTCTACATATCACATTATCTAAGGATAGAGATAAATCTTCTTTTCTTATTTGGATGCTATTCCTTTCATTCTTTCTGTCTAATTGCTCCACTAGGACTTTTATTACATTAAATAGAACTGGTGAAAATGGCAATTTTGCTTCCTTAGTGATCTTAGAGGAAGTGATCTTAGGCGGAAAGTCTTTCCTCATTGAGTGTGATGTTAACTGTGGAAGTTAGTTATTTTTAAATGCTGTTGTTTCATGTCTCAATGTCTTCTAAGTCTGAAATCATATGATAGAATTTCTACCTATGCCTAAGACAGTTTTCTATCCAAAAAGTGACTTATTGGCATGTTTTTTTCTCCCTCATTCTCCTGATGTTCAACAAGATATGGCAAAAGACTGCACTGAAGTGTATGTGCTTCATTGTTATTTGTCAGTTTTATTTTTGATGTTTCCTGTACCACCTTCCCAAGACTACTTAACTGCTAGGTGCCTTGGCTTACCACCACCTTGCTTCTTTTGGTTCCAATGGGACTCTCATTCTCCTCCTTTGAATTATTTCACATTTCATTTGGCCACAACTCAGATTGTGTATTGAGTTTATATAACATTAATTCGTTCCCACTGGGAGGCTGCTAAAAGTAATTTAGCATATTGCTTTTGTCTTCTCTGTTAGATTTAAGTTTTGTGAGTGTGGTGATTTTAGTACTTCATGAACAGTAGTTTCTAGTAAATGTTGACTGAAGACTGGCTGAAGCCTGTGAAACAATTTCATTATCACAGCACTCACATCTCAACAGTCACCAACAAATGCTGCTACTTAGGACAGTAGCATTTCACAGCTGCTAATAAGTTCTGTGAGAAAGTACAGCTGTTGACTTATCGTTGAGGATAACAAAAACATTCCAGTAAAAGCAGGAGGCAGGAAAGAGAGCAAGTGCAGTGAAAAGAAAATATAGGTCTGCTTCTAATTTTGGAACTATTTTAAAGAAGATATAACTGTAGAGCACTCTGCTTTTTAAAAAAAGCAGAAGATATCGCTAAATTAAACTAATAATAAAAATTGAATTTTACTTATTTCCAAGGATATATTGACTTTTTGTATGTTAATGTAAAAAATCTAGATCATAAAATTTTATAAAATAATTACTTAGAACTGAATAAAATAATTTACCTAAAACTAAATATTACCTAAGCTCAATGACTGGAATATCACTTTAACATATTTTCTTCAACAACAACAACAACAAAAAAAGTCAAATGTTTTTCATGTCACCCTTGAAAATTAACTTACTATGGTATGCATGTATGAACAGCAACCTGGTGTTCTTTTCTACAATATAGTCATTAAAAGGGCATACATTTAGCTTCTTAAAAAATAAATTAGTACCTAACTTTAACTAATTCATTCTAATTTAAAAGAAATCAAGAAATAGTAGCTGTAATACAATGACAATTACTTTCTGATATTGTGGTTTTATTCAGTAAAACCTCCAAACACATGTTTCAAAGGGAAATCAATCTAAGAATAACAGTTCGAGAATAATCTGGCTGGCCTAAATATTTGCACTGATAGTATATTATTCTGAAGTAATGGTTTTTAATGTACTTATGGAAATACTGGAGAATACTCTTGATAATGCACTAAACTATTGAGCATCTGAGAGCTTTTTTTGTTGCTAAAATAATTTGTAGTCATAAGCCAATTTTTCATAGTAGCAGAGGTCATAGATCACATTTTTAGCATTTGTTAAAGGAAATCATTCTTTTAGCTTTTCCCAGATTTAGAAAAAAATTGCCCATGTCAAATAGGTTGGAGAAAAGAGGAATGGATTCTGACATCTATTAGTGTGTGGTCTCTTAATGGTACAGTATTTCAATAAAATAAGGAAAAGGTTCCATGTAAAGTTTCCGTTGTGCTGCTTAGAAAAAAAATTTTTCTGAAACAGATTTAAACCCTTCACAACCTAAAGTGGGTCACATACAAGATTGTTTACCCGGCATCCCATGCGTAAACAAGTAAATGATGCTTGATTAAGTTTTAGCAACTTTATCAATGAGAATGTAAGTTACACTGAGGCAATTTGTCTATTTGTTCTTTGTTTTAGAACAAAATTTAAATGTAAATGCCACGTGGAGTTTTATTTTTGTGTTTCTTGGGAACACTTTCTTTCCGGTCCTTGTTTCATGAAAGGGTGACACACGAGGAAGCACGGAATTGAAAGAGTGTCTGTGGGCTGTGCTCTGGTCACCACCACTTTGCTGAATGATTTCCTTGAGCAATTCAAACTTTCTGTCTGATTTCTCACACATCAAAAGAGAATGATAGCATTTTCTCTGCTTTTTGAAAGGCACAGCAATTTAATCACTCTGCAATATTATAAACTAGGAAGTCAAAATATAGTTTTTTTAAATTTCAAAGATACTGTTTTGATTGGAGGATATACGAACAGCATTAATGGTACTGTGGTGCCTTTATTATGAGTTTGGTATCTTACTAGGCCCAGAATGCCGACTGCATGAATTGGGATTGTTATGGCAGGAAAATTGGAACATAAAATGATGAAAAATTTGCAGGGAAATACCTCTTATCATGATATTATGAAAAGGTGCTTCATGCTAAAGGTGCTGTGTAATCTGAAGCATTCTATTTTATTATTTTTAAATTTTTTGAGACAGTGTTTCATTATGTTGTTCTAGCTGACCTTGAATTGTGATCCTCTTGCCTCGGTCTTTCAAATGCTGGGATTAAAGGCGTGTGGCATCACCCTTGGCCTTGAAGCATTCTCTTTGGATGACATAGAAAATACTGGCCCTCCTCCAAGACTTGGCAAAAGCAGAGAGGGCTCATAGAATTCATCTGTAATGTATATTTTACTGAATCACAAAAGTGGTAAAACCAATAATACAGCTTCATTTCTTCATAGGTTGAATACAGTAGACTGTGACAGCCTGATGTTTAGCTCTACTCTTGTCTACTCACCAGTTATCTACTTCATCTAGTTTTCCTTGTGTCTCCAAAGAGTGTGCATGTGAAAAATGGCATGAAGGCATAATACTGGATCTGAAGTTTTCATTCTGCCACTACCACTTCTTGTCATGGCTCGTTCATGCTGGTTTTCTACTTGCTGTTGGATCTTGCTGCTGCATATTTTAAAAGTTCTATGGAATCTTCTAGTCTTTTTTCATCATGAAAAAATGATTCATTTTGTTTTATTATTTTGGGAAAGGGGGCTTTTGATTGTTAATTCTATACTTAAGCAAAGCTAGACATTTTGAAAAAATAGGTAGATGTGTTGACAAAGATTATCAAGGGAAATGGGGTTATTCAACACCAACCAGACAGTAGAGTCCCTCCAGTCACCCCAAGAAATGTCCCTTCTTGGTCCTTGCTTAGAATCTCTTAAACTGCTTATTAACTCCAATTAGACTTTAAAGAAATGCTAACGTACATTCCCACTCAATGTCTACTTTTTCTTTGTCACTGGAATTTGATCATGAGTTCCTAGCTGCTTTCCTATGAGCTGGACTAATTGGCCACACAAAGGCAATAGGACCCACTTTGAACATTCTTCCCGACGGCATAGATTAAAGTCAGCTAATCTTTCCATGAGACACATGCTTAGCCCTTCAGAATGTAAAGTGCTTAGATGTAAACGATCTTAAATAATTTCTTAATCTTAAATAATTTCATCTACATATATTTTTGAAAGGGATTAGAGCACAAGGATGAGGGAAGGAAGATGTCTTTTAGTATATTTTCCCCTAAAGCATTCCCTGACCACAAACCCCCCAGTTTGTCCTAAGTGTGGTGTTCATGGTCTGCCCTCGTGGCATCTCCCCTCTCTCATGAGACTGGAGCAAATGATGCCTTTTTCTAGGGTATGCAGGGTCACAGATGCCAAATGCTGCAAGGTCATAACCAGTACTTACACTGGTATAAGCACTTATGAAAGCACTGAGTGAATTGGTAGAGACCTTAGTGATTGGGGTCAAGTTTAAAGGAAGCAGTAAGAATTGTTCAGCTCCATCAGCTTTCTGTTAAGAAAATTCAGGCTCAGTTGTAGCAAGATTTTTCAAGAGAAACCATTAACTGAATATCTTTAAAAAATTATGGAATCTTTCACTTTCTAAAAGTTGTAATATATGTTATATAACACGCTGATGTAAGGCAAAGAAAACATATTTGTATGTAGTGTGGATCTGCCCACTGAGCCATAAATTTGTGGTCTCTGCAAGAAGCAGTATTTCTTATCTGTGGAATAATAGGTCAGACACTGTGCTCAATTTAAAGAATTTATCCTAAAAATAAATGTGTTCAGTGTGTATGTGTGTGTGCGTGTGTTTGTGAGTGTGTTTAGGATGTTATGATGTGTTTCCTTGCAAACCCTTCTTTTGCTTTGTGCAATGATCCTCTCTCATTTTGTATTAATTGGAAAAATTTGCATTCACCAGACTTAATTCTGAGCTTCTCCAAACAGACTTACGAAACTTTGTTCTATTTCTGAGACTTATTTGCAGATGCTATCTACAACATTAATTGACTATTTGACAAGCACTATTATATGAATTTCTTATAAGTAATATTTTATTATTGCTAAATTTTCTTAAATGTATCTTGTTTGTCAATTGGATTGCAAACATTTATTTATTTAGAGACAAGGTCTCGCTATATAGTTCAGGCTAGAACTTTATGGTGCTCTTTCTGCTTCAGTCCCCTAAGTGTTGAAATTATAGGCATATACCACTATGCCTGGCACACACTTTAATCTAGTGGAAGAAATATATACATTATTAGTCTTTTCTAGTGAGATGTGGATATATGAGGTAGATTTATTAAATGTTTGGATTAGTATGATTAAAGTCAGTAAACCTTTGCCAAGATATCAGTGTGTACTTAATTTCTTAAAATTTACTGGGTCTTACTAGACACAATGTTAAGGGCTTTAAAATCTTATTTGTTTAATATTATTCATTCTATTTTTATTTTCTTTTTCTATTTCATAGAGGCAAATTCTGAAAAATCCTGGAGCTTTAAAAGGGAATATTCTCAATGGTAGAGCATTTGCCTAGCAAAAGGCCCTGTTTTCAATCCCCATCACTGAAACAAACAAACAAGCAAAATGTAAGTATTTTGTCTAAGTCATACACACATACACACACACACACACACACATACACAGTAGAACTGGGATGAGTTTAATATTAAAGGCAACAGTAACAAGTATCAGCATGGTTGTGAAATGGTTAACCCAGCAAATTACATCATAGAAATAATTTAAATACATTGTCATAGTTTCTGTTATCGTTTATATACAAATACCAACACATACTCATTATTCAAAGCACTGATGCTGTGCTGTAGCTATTCTCATTTTTTTCAATAAAATGCTCTCCAGTTACCTATCTCGAAAGGATTAGTTGACTCTGAGAAACTAGCTCCTTGAGTCATAAGAGATTAGAAAGGACTTCAGAAATTATTTAGTCTAACTTATTTACTGACGTTTGAGAAATATAGACAGAGAAAGAGATTTGCTCAAGTAATGCCAAGAAAGTAAATATAAAAACAAATATTGCTCTTACAAATTTTCCAAATTTGGGAAATTAGCACAGCTTATTTCGAATAGCTTTAGAAGCATCCTGGCACCTCATCTGTTGATCGACAGAGAACAAATTCAAATAGATTATCAGCAGCTAATTCTTTATATTGATTGACAGTGATAGTCCTCTACCTTGATATGAGCCAGCTGGTTGGAGGAAGAAGCAGTAGACAAAGTCTGTGATGATCAGCTGATGCAGAAAATGTCTAATTCCTATATTTCAGTAAACGTAACTGAGTCCTACAAGAACACAAATTGTATTGTGGTTATTTTACTCTTCAAGCCAACAACTGAGTGCATGACACTGTCTATATAAAAAGATGGTGAATGTTTTCTTTCTGATTCTGATCCAATTAACACTTAATCATTGTTTTTTGTATGCCAGAAACTGTGCCTTGAACTTTCATCTATATTGATCTATTTAATCCTCCACCAATTACACACATGCACGTGTGCTCGCACACACACACACACACACACACAAAATTATCCCCCAACACATTCCCTAAATATAAAGACACAGATTAAGTGATGGTGATTTCTATAGTACCTAAAATTAGTGAAATGAATACTAAAATACTTGCTTTGAATTCTAGAACCCCAAATGCCATACTGCTTTGTCTCTTACACTCTTGAAAACATTTTATCTAAAGCTGTGTTAATGATATATCATATCATTGATTGTACTTTTGCACATTCATTACTGTGAACATTGTGTTAGGAGGATCATAGCAAGAAGTAGCTACCGCTGATGGAAATATTGTTAGGAGCTGACTTCTTCATTTTTTATATTAGAACATGTTTGCAGGGCATAATGATAACATTTCCTAATCGTTGTCTGGAGTAGGCACATGTACAAAATACATCTTAATTCTTCTTTATTTTTTCATCCTCTATGTACTGTCCTGCTCCTTCCAGCTTTTCGTTCCCTTCCTTTTTGAAGAGGCATAGTAGACCTACGCATCCAAGCAAACATTGTCTCTCACCAGGAAGTGGTAACTGTTTAGTAAGGGAACAGTAAAGAGAGATTTTAAGATAGCAACAAGACAATACCTTGCTTTTTTTTTCTACTAAAAGTAAGATATATTTATAAAGACATGTCTGAGAATATCAAGCTACAGAATGTAACGGAAAACTCTGTTAGTACGTAAAAAAACATATAATGCTGAAATGACAAAAAGAAATTCTGCCTTGACTCATTGTTCCTGATCTGTAGGAACCATGTCATCCTTTATCTATGTGAGACCAGGTACATGGTACATGTCAATATAGCTTTGGATGAATTCTGGATCTCATTGTAAAAAAAAATAAAACTAATAACTAAATTTCATTTATTTTCTTCCTAGTCCGCAGGCTAAAAGGTAAGCATACCCAAAGGGGACAAGATTTTTTTTTGAAAACTTAGTATTCCCCTATACTGATCAGATTTAATTATTACCATGAATTTTGCTCTTGTTAAAAAAATACAGTTTTTTTTATATCACTTAGAGCTATCAGAAAGTTGCATAAAATAGCCTTCTTATCTTCACCAACTGATATTATTAAGAGTTTGCAGAAACCAGTTCAATATTAATTAAATCATTTGGCTAATTTAACTGGTCTGTCACTTACCTGGTTGTGCACGCAGTGATTAACCCTGATCAGTTTTATATGTAAGTCACCTAGATATTTTAGTAAGTTTTAATAAAAATAACTTGATTAGATCATTATAGAAATCTACATAGCTTATGGTACAGACATGACTCATGAGAGTAGATATAAAAGTAGCACAAGTTGGGTTAATTTAAACTCAAACACAAGGTCAGCTGGTGAAAAGTAAAGACCTCAATGACCTCTTATTCAAGTACTGGAAGTTATAAATCCCACTAAACTATTAAAGGCTTTATTAAGCAGGCCTAACAAAAGATGATCGACATTGTAATTGTTGTTCAATTATGAACCAAATAATAAGGCTGGTTTTTATTTGTCAAAACAACAGGTCTCAGTCATTTACAAAACCATTCTAAAAAAGACTAGAATGTTATAGGTTATATAAGCAATTTTATAAAAGCAAAAACCATATGCTTAAAAACTGATTGAAATCCTAAAGGTATCTGTCGAACTTTTTGAAAGTCAAGGTTACAAGGGTAACTACAGCGCAAAACACAAGGACAAAATCCATTCAGGTTTCAAAATCTCCACTGTCTCATTTTTATCAAGAAGTTCAGCCAAAGAGAGAAGAAAAATTGAAAAAAACTATTAAGACTCCAAACCACAAGTTAAGTGACCTTGGGTTTTCCTTGTGAAGTGTCTCAAAAACAAGAAGCAGGATGTGCTGTAAACCAAAACTTTAAAATCTGTGTAACACTTTATGGTGTCTTGTTAGTACTTTTTAAAAAGTTAACAAATGACTGGAAGAAAATCCTATCCTTAATTATTTTAAGATGTAGTTGTCCATCGTTGCTCATGCAACACATAATGAAATGTGTTTTACAAGGCCATTAAAACTGATTATTAAATAATTTTAAAACATCATATTTCCTGAAAGTATGCTAAATTATTTGTAATCACTGAGTGGAAATAAATGTGAAAATATATTTGTATTGAATTCTTATATTTAATATTTTTCAATTACGAGTGGTACCCATTTCTTTTGTACAAAAATTACAGAGTTCTTCAGTTAACAAAAGCCTTTCTCTCAGGATATTTATGTGATTGATTAGGAAATTAAAAATGGAATGATAGAATGACACCTTTTGTAAAGAATCGGGAGTTCTTAAAGTGTAAACTGCTTTTTTTGTCTGCCTACAAATACGTGTTGTAAATTTCAAAAGTCTGTGCTTGGGGATTTGCATTATAATTTATATGAACAGCTTGGAGTGAGCAAACCCAAGGTTACAGAGACCTTGTATAATCATCATACTGGAGAAATTTCATAAACACAAAACAAACTTCAAACCCTCCACTATATGGCTACGACATGAGCTGGAGAGAAAAGGAGAGTCATGATAAAGTGAAGATGGTTGCAGCTGACCTGTGGGGTTTTGTTTTGTTTTATGTTAATGGAAGAAAGGGGAAGCTTTCTGTGGTAAACGTGAAACCCACTGGAACCTCCTGGTTTTGTCGTTTTAACCAGTACTCAAACCTCTGGCAAAGTATGGCATTCTGTTTCTAAGAAAAGAGGTTTATAACACTCTGAAAACCTTGGACATCAAATAGCTCTTACAAAACAGCATTTTGGTGATTTAAGTGTAAATGAATGAGAAACATATGGATTAAATTTCTCTTAAAATACACATGGGTTTAAAAATTAAGGTCGAAAGTGCTTGGCAAAATGAGTTTTCAGTTTTACTGCATCCAAAAGGTTTGAAAAATAGTTCAAGTTGTTTGACAAACCCAAGGCACAGCTGGATTCTTCACTCTGTCACTGGTAGAACCAACCAACTGACCTCAGACACTGTGTTTCTGTCTCATTCAAAAGATGAGCCCATTGTCTCTTTGACATTGTAGTATCATCACCAGCAAAGTGCATGCACACACAAATATAATAGTTTAGGAAGCACGTTAAATTCTGAAATGTTCTGTTTATATTTAAGTTTCACAATCATTGCTTAATCATTTTAGGAGACCAGAAAAAACTTCCATGAATGTGAAGTCAAGTCCAATTTTTCTGCTTTTGCAAAATTCAGAAGCACTGCACACATCGAATGCTAATGTATTCGAAAGGGTGGAATAGAGATTATCTGTCAGAAGTTATAATGGCAGTCCTTTTTTCAGAATTGCCATATTAAAATATCTCTGGATGGGCATCTGCATATTATACAATCTCTCACTCAGATGCATACACTCTAAAATTGAGAATCACCTTTCAAATTCCTGAGGCAAGTCCTATTCAATTTCACTATTAAAGGGTCATAATAGTTTTCTGAATAGCTGACTTGAGTGTCACTTTGGTTCAACTTTTGCGTGCAGTAATATAGTTTGAAATATTTTTGAAAAGACTTGATAGGTTTTAAATACTGCTTTATTCCATGTTTTCTTTTTTGTTTCTTAAAATGTAAATGTGAGAGTATTTCAATAAATATAAAAGAATTACAAAGAAATAGCTTAACACGTGGCAGCCTTTATCTAAGTAATATTAATTCACCTAAATTGATCCCCCTCTGCTAAATCTCATGAATAATTCTGTCAGGGGAGTAAATGTTAAATGTAGGATACAGTATCTTTACAAAGTTACTTGCTTAATGACTCCCTGTCTGTATCTGGTATCGCAGGAACAAGCAGAAAGTTTATCCCTGTAAGGTGATACTATGAAAGAAAAATAAGCCATGAATCACAATCAGTTAAAATATTTATGCCAAAAGATACAAAGAAACATAATGACAGGAAAAAATATTTTAATACTTGTAATTATTGAAAGTGTTTCTTTAGGTATAAAAGTTGTACATGTGCTGTTTGTCCTTGCTAATAAAAAATATGTCCTATTTTTAATATTTGAGGAACACATGAAAAGCAAAATATGACCAAGAAATTTTCTCTCATCCAGAATCAATTAAAATGCTAACTGGTTAGTCATTCTCCTTCTCTGTTAAACCACCTCAAGTTTTCAAATTTGTGTGTGTCACACTCACACATATATGAACAGACATAACACAAAACTACATTTACATATATATTGAAATTTGAACCTAAAACTACAAATTTATTTTTCCAATTATCCCAAAAGTAATGTTTTCCTGTTGCCAAATATTTCTTATTTCAATGATTGCAAAATACCTCATCTAATTTATTTAACAATTTCTTTAGTTTTAGATAGCTAGGTAATTTAGCAGTGTTGCTATTATAAAAAATAATGATTTGATTATTAAACACATCAATGAGTGCATTTTCAAGCACATCCCTATTGTTATTGAGATACCTTTTTAATACAGGATTGATAATGATAGTGAACGTGTGTTGAGCACTTTAATGGGGATGACTCTGTACTAAGCTCATTGTAAGTAGTAGCTCGTAGATCTCTTTCAAAACATCTGGGAAATACAGGTATTAATTTCCCATTTAATATGCTCAAGATCAAAAAGGTAGTTAGATATAAAGTCAGGAGTTTGAGTTCAAGATTGGTCCTTTCCAAGGTCTGTGCTCTTCACTTGGATGAAACAAATGGGTTAAGGTTTATTTAACTAATTTAGAGATTGATACCAAGTTGCTTTGAGAAAAACATTAAACTAATTTGGATATCCTGTATGAATCAACAGCATTCAGTCATTTGGAAAAAGGAAGGAAAAGAAAGATAAATTTCAGCTTAATTTCAATTTTTCTCATTAAGTTAGCTTAACTTTGTATATACGTTTATTTCCATTTCCAGTTCTGCAAATTCTATTTTGTTGCTTGCTCATTTTCTTTTGAAAATCCTCTTCTTATTGATTCGTACAAGCAAGCAAAAAGCAAGCATTGAAATAATTTTCCCATTTTGGCACATATCTTTCATTTAACATGTGGTAGTTTTGATTTACAGAAGAATTGCATTTTTAAGAAAGAAAAGTTTTATGTTTAGTAAATGATTCTTTCTATATCCATTTGCAGTTTTATTTTTGTTTTCATTTTTCCCTTTAACTTTTTAATGCTTCTCATTTTTTATATCTAAGCACAATTCTTAAATCCTTATTTATCCCTCATTAGTCTTCATGTATTTTAAGATTGTCTATGTGGAAAAAAATATGTAACCTGTAAATAAGTTTTATTTTATTTCTACTTTTTAAAGGTTTGCTTTTAATTGCTTTTCCTTCTCTGATTGCACTTTTTAAGACCTCCCATGAAATGTGCAATTGAAGAAATAGTAGTATCTTTATCCTGACCTAAGTGTGAAACTTATTTGGAATACTTCTAATAGTAGCACACATGTAACATTTCCCTCTATGTATTTTTGCTTATATTTTAATAAAATTATTTTAAGCATCAATTATTTGCTGGCCTTTGTTTTAAATGCTTGAGATATACCTAAGAATAAAATTTCTAGCCTTGAGGAACTTATTTTATGATTATTAGAGATATCGTTTTAAGGTAGCTCTCTGGCATGATCAATTGACTATTTTTAAAAAATAATGAATATGCAGTAAATTCTTTTTTGTTTTGTTTTGTTTTAATGTCCAATTTGTCATCAATGTTATATTGGCTTTATAGAATTGAACAGAGAAGATTACCTCTTATTTTTTCTGTAAAATTGTATCAGATTAGAACATATTGATCTCTGAAGTATTAGCACAACTCACAAAGCAATTTGAACATATTTGCTCTGTGGGAATATCTATTTGTGGATCCACTTTTACAGTTAAAAGACTAAAAGACTATTCAGGGTTTGTTTGTTTTTTTAAGAAAGCAAAACAGAAAAAAGGATAGAATTTAATACAGAATTTCAAAGAAATAAAAAAACAACAGTAAGAAATCAACACTAGTTAATACAATCCATATTGTTATCTTAGAAGTAGTTGTTCGGGTTACAAGATCCAGGCATAAAAAATGATCAAACAATCAAACAATGACAGCACAAATTGTTCTTTTTGATGAACAGAGTTTAATAGTATAGTTGTCTTGCACGTATATACATACATACAGTTATATGTGTAAACCTACATACATATAATCTTTTCCTTTCTTCCATTTCTCCTTTCCCCTATCCCAGTTCTTCTTTCCCTTTGTGCACTTTCTTTCCCTTTCATTATTACAATATCTGTTGTACATTTTGGATCTTATTGCTCTTTCAGTTTTTTATTTATTTTTTAATGCTAGGGAAAAATATGATATTTACAAATGTGAGTCTGATTTACTTCACTTCTGAGTATAGTTTCAAGTTGCCTCCATTTACCTAAAAAGCCTTGAGATTATCTTTTTTATAGCTGAGTAATATTTCATTGTATAAAAATACCACATTTTTTTAAATCCATCTACAGTTGATGGGCATTCGGGTTGTGTTCAAGACTTAGCTATTACAAATTGTGCTGCTATAAACATGGGTGCACATATATTGCTGTGGTATGATGATTTTTATTCTTTAGGGAAGATACCCAGAAGGGGAATAGCTGGGTTGAATGGGACCTCCAATCCTAGTTTTTTGAGGAATCTCCATACTGATTTTCATATTGGTCATACCAGTCAGGATTTTCATTTTTAAAAAGTCAGTTTTGTCTCTTCCCTTTGTTTTAAAGGTTATTGCTCTAGATTTAGAGATATTATTATCATATATATTTTAAAACTTTAATATTTATTATTTCCTTCATTGTGATTAATCACACAAGATGCTTATCTAAATTAATTTTTTGAAAAGAATGAGTGATTAAATTTGTTATATTGTTATTTTCTATTGATTTTATCTCCGATATTAATTTTTTTTCTTAATTTTGGGGATTTTTCTTCTAACATTATGTCGATTCTGTTTTTCTTTCACCAACTTCTTAACCCATTAATTCAAAGATTTTTAATGTATTATTTTTTAACTACTTGAGACTATGTTATTCTTAAATCACTACTTTTAAGACATCACAATACTTTGATATGTAAGTTTTTATTTTTCTATAATATTTTGAAATTTCCAGTAATCTTATTCGATCATAACTATTTAGAATTTTTTAAATGTAACATTATATATTATCAGCCTCATCTTTTTGAGAGTAGAAAATATGTGTGCAGACTACATCATTAAAATTTTTTGTCACTTTATTGTGTAGGGTATGATAATTTTTTTATAAGTATTCAATATTTCCTTGAGAACAATCTCTGTTTTGTATAAATGCAGAATCTTGTATCACAAAGATAAAGTATTCTTGTTCTCTTCTCAGGGACAGTCAGCTTTTACTTGTGCCCATACCAGGAAAGAAGCAGGGAATTTTTGTCAGGGCTGTGGAGGTAGAAGTCTTTCCAGTCCCTGTGTCCTAACACTTACGTTTTATAAGAGAGAAGCATCCATGAGGTTATATGGTTTCATGCTAATGTGTGACTGACTATGCTTCCCCTCTGTCCTGCCTTGTCCTCAATTTCTTTTACTAGTATTCAGCAGAGACCAAAGAAAATGAGGTTGCTGATGAATATACACTCACGTTGTGTCCTGGATTTAAAATTATTATACAGCATCAGGCCAATCAATCTTTGATCTTTAAGAAACTGATAGCTGTATCTTCTCAGCCATCCTTATCATGGCTGCCTTGTCCTCTTATGGGCCTTCAAAAAGGAAACATTTATTTAGTATCTCCTTGAAGGGTGTTTCATTCTTTCAAATTTAATTATTCTGTATACTCTTAGAGGAGTTCCAGAACATTTATAACTTCGTATCGAGGTTTTTCTCCTCTGCCATGTAGGGTCGAAGTCTAAAACTACATTATGTGGTATTTGCCTCTCCTTTATCTCCAATAAAAAAGGATTGTCAGACAGCTTATATTCTAATCTCACTTTCCCGTTTGCTTAGTATAGTTAATTAATATTTCACTTCTGTGTTCAGTTTTGCATTTGTTCAATCGACAAATCAAAAACTACTTTGCAGTATTATTTTTGTGTGAGTTTCTTTTGCCTTTCACTTACATGACTGCTTTTGTGTTCCTCACTCTTTCTTCATTTCTGATTTTTCTTTGGAGTTATTTTGCTTTACTTTCAGAATTTCCTCCAAGTAAAGCATTTTTGATGTTGTTTTTCCCTAGTGTATATTTGATACATATGCTTGAGAGATACATTAGTTGAAAACATTCTAGGTTGGTTATTTTCCTTCTTTGAAATTTTGAAAACACATTCGGTAATTGTGTTTTAGTTCCATTGCTGCTATTGAGAAGAAAACTGCCATCCTAGATAATTATTACCTTCATGGATGAGGCTCATTTAAAGTTGTTTTCTCTTTCTTTGGTGTTGTGTGGATTCTTCCGCCTCACAGTTTTACTGAACAGTATCTAGGTATGGATTTCTTTATCTTTCTTTTATGTATTGTGTTTCTTGTATCTGGCCTCCACACAGATATATGTTAGGCCTTCTCATTTGATCTTTCTTATCTCTTAAGTTCTTTTTAAAAGAAAAAATAATGTTTGCATTTTCTTAAATTTGCAATATTTTGCATAAGTTTCTAATTTTTTCCAGTTTATGGATTTTCTTCTTCAACCATGGCTAATTTGTTAATGAAGCAAATCATTGAGTGTTTATTTATACCTATTTTTCACTTTTTAAAATCCTCCTTTACATATGATTTTAAGTTTCCTGATGTTTTATGTTAATTTCAATTGTCTTAATAACTTTCTAAAATATATCTACCTATTATGTCCATGTGCTGCGGTTCTCATTTTCAACAGCTGTAAAAAGTAGCATAGATTTAGTGGCTTAAACACATACATTTATTTTCTCATGATCCTAGAGGTTGGAAGTCCAAGATTAGGGCCCCAGCTGGTCAGAATTTGGTGAGGGCTCTTCCTTTCAGATGGTTGCCTTGTCCTTGTATACACAGTAGAGACAGAGAGTGAGGTGGTGCCCTTTCTCCTCAGAAGAGCATAAATCCTATTGGAAGCACCTGTCTGCAAGTTCTCATGTAAACCTCAAGACCTTCCCATAGCCCCAACTCAAAAATTCCATCACATGGGGCTTAGGATCTCAACATAGAAATTTGGGGACAATATGATTCAATCTACATGAGGACTCTACAACTTCTGCTTTATTTCTGTCTTTTCTTAGTGTCTGGTGTAGAGGAAATCATACTCTAGAGAAGTTCGAGCGTCCTGGCAGACAGCAATACTCACTCCTTTCCCAGGAACACTTCACCTTTTCTTAAGGTAAGTTCAGATCTGCGGCTTTTCTGTCCTTGGTAGCTTCACTCCTCCCACAACTGGCTTGAGGACACTTGCAGCTCTGGCTGCCTTGATGTCCTCATAGGCTTCCTGCTGCTCTGATTCTCTGTCCTTCAGTCTCTTGCTCAGGGCAAGGCTCCCAGGCTCTGAAGTCCCAGACTGAGCTCTACCAACTGATTCTGAATGTATTCTCATTTAGAAAAATTATGTGCAGAATTATATAAAAATATATGTATATATTCAATTAAAATTTATGTGTAAATTTCATTTTTAAAAGTGATCTAGGACAGGCACGCCTAGATCCCAGCACTTGAGAGGCTGGTGATGTATGCCTGTAATTCCAGCACTTGAAAGGCTGAGGCAGGAGGATATCTGTGAGTTTGAGACCCGTCTTGTCTTTATAGTAAATTCAAAGCCAGCCTGAAATATACAGCAAAAGCCTGTCTCAAAAACAAAATAATTTTAAAAAAGCGATCTGGATGTTCTGCAGTCTTAATCATTGCACTGATTTCTAGGATATTCTTATTTATATAATGATAAAATAGAAGAATTAATTATAGTAAGTTATTTTTGCATCTTTATTTTACAAAACTGCTGTGATGAAGTAAATGAACTCTCATATACTTCTTATCATAAAGTGAAGAAAATCATATTTCTGGATAGTAATCTCAAATTACATAGGAAACAGACATGGTTCAGTGGTTAATGTGCATTTAATTTTCTACACCTTTTCTCTTTATTGATCTGAAATTAACCAGAATCTTTTGGTGTTTCCGTATCATTCTCTTTATTTATATAGATCTACAGATATTTTTATCTATGTTTAAATGAGCACAACAGAATCTTTACAACAGAGAAAAACCATCTGTGACATAATAACTGAACACAAGAGAACACGAAGTTGTAAAATTATATAAAATTCTAGTACATTTGAATCAAATATTCCCAATGCAATATTTAAGAAAATTAAAAATATAGAATTGAAAGAATAGTACAATAAACACAAATATACATTTTACCTCAATATAGTGATACTTAGTGTGCTGACACATTTGTTGTGTTTCTGCCTATCTCTCCACATGTCTATGCACACACACACTCATCTAGTAGCATTCTATTTTAAAGTAAGTAGCAGTGATACTGATGTTTCAATTCCACAGAGTTGAATGCGTATCTTCTAAAATTAGAAACGTTCTCCTCAGAAGTAATCCCTTAAAATATCTAGTCCATATTCAAAGTTTTGCAATTGTCCCCAAATGTCTTTTATTGATTTTTATTTTCTATACAGGGTCAGCTGAAGATTATGCACTGGACATAGCAGTTATACTTACTTAGCCAATTTTTTTTCTATGTTAACTTTTTCATGGTTGCCTAGTTTTCTTTGACATAATCAACCCTTTAGTTTGTCTGATTGTTTTCTCTTTTCCCCAATTTCTCTTTTGTTTTGAACTTTGCTCTATATATTTACTTTAATCAAGTAACTTCAGGTCTTTTAGTGTTAGCATGTGAATTTGAGCTCATTTTGAATCTGCAATTATCCCAGACATTGCATGCTTTCAAGAAAAAAAATCAAAGAGAACAGAAGGAAGAGTACAAAGAAGAGGAGTAATACAAAGATGCAAGTTAATGTGTTACTAGGAAGGATTCTTGGATAAAAGCAAGTTATTAGTGCATTATTTGTATGCTTTCTGTTATTTTGGGCTATGGCAAGGAGGGAATTCCAGTGATGTATTAAGTGTCTAGATGCAAGCAAGAAAATACTTACTATGCTTAGCTGACTGTGTGAGGAAGATAGGTGGAAAGATTTTTAAAGTGACTCTTGGGCTTCAGTCTTTGCAGGCTGGAGCTAGGTCATCTTGAAATGATTAGCTCTTTTAATAAAAGCCATAACTACTAAGAAATGGAATTTCTTTTATTTTAATAAATTCAGTAGATATTATTTATATAAATGAGTTTTGATTTTTCTACTGTTTTGGGTCTTTTCAATTTTGAAACATTTGTTTTCTGAACAGGACTTGATTTTTTTAAAAGAGCTGGAATTTGTGAACTAAGCCTGGTAACTAAGAACTGTGATATAAACAGAATAATACCAACTTGGTAACATCGAAAACATCTTCACTGAGAGTACACAAAATATTGAAATAGATAAGGCGTTAATTATTGTGTCTCAGTTTACATCTGCTAATGAATGTGCTTGTGCTTGTGGCACATAAAGTTTATTGATTTGCTATTATTTTAATATCCATACAAATGAAACATTACATTTTTATTATAATGGTTGAACAATTTGAAGTTTTGTTTGGTTCTTATCTTGCAATTGAGAACTAAATACATCATTATTCCCTCAGTATTTCTGCTACCTATTTATTTCTGCTACCCTATTTCCATGCATCACATTTATCTTTTCTGCTCCTATTTATTTCTGCTACTCTATTTCCATGCATCACATTTGTCTTTTTTTCATTCTGCCCCTGCTTTAAAACATTTTGTGTGCTGATATGACCTTTGGTTTAAACCCCAAATCTATTGATCACAGCCCTTAACCTGGCCCTACCTCTTTGTTTTAAAATTTCCCATATCCTCACTCTCAGAAGTCTGGACAGTTTTCTGACTTTTTATTTCTGTACATAATAGATATTCATTCAGTGTGTATGTATTAAATACCCACTGTATATGAAGCAGTGTGCTGAAATCTGGGAACACAAAGAGGCATTAAAATAATTCATAACCTGAATGAACTCACATTTATTAGTGTGGTTGCAAGGTAATAAATAATTTAACACCATATGAAAAGTGAAAATATATTCTGGTTCTCAGATAATTTTATGACAGACAATTTTTCTATCCACTATTGCTTGCCAGTGCTATTTTTTCCTTCCACTCTCAAATAAATTAACAATGAAAGCTCAACGATACTTCAAAGAACATAAAATCCATCACCCTCAGTTTTCAATGAGCAAAACTAAATCTCACAGAAGACCCACAATTAGTTAACAGGATTAGAATTCAGTCCCTTGTCTCCTAGCCTAATGTCTGATCAAGATATAAGGTTAAATTCAATGATGGTCCCTCTGAAGGTAACCAACACAGGGAATACTAGACCCACCTGCCAAAAAAGATCAGACCCTGTGATAAGGAATTGAATGCACGTAGCTTTTTGAGGTGATTTTCACCCAAAATATAAGAATAGAAAAGGAAGACTAGGAAAGGGAGTGGGTAGAGGAAGTGTTTGGTTATGAGAGACCCACAACTCTTAGCACATTAGAATCAAGTCCACTAGGAACCCTCTAGAATGCCTCAGAATAATCCACAGAAACTAGAGTATTTACTAGTGACTCGCATCCTTCATTACTTTGAAGGCTATTCTTGAAGTTATTAAAACCTTGGATTGAAGCCCTACCCCTGAGTTTGGACCACCTGACCAAGTTGTCATTCAGCCAGAGACAGATGTCAGGCAGTGAGAGGGAAAGTTGCCTATAGGCAGTAGTGGCCCCTGTGTACCTTAGTTGCAGGGGAACTTAGGAGTGAGCTGGGTATGTAAAGGAGGGCATTCATAGCCTCTGCTACAGGGGTAGATGAGGATGTTTGTGAGGACTGAAACAGAGACAAATGTCATTTTCTCGATAATTTTGAGCAGTACCAGATCTAGCTATAATAGCCCATATCATTTCATAGGTCATTGTTGGTTTTAGCTATGGGCTAATTGCTACAACCTAAGAGTTTTGCTCTTCTTATGAAATGGAGACTGGATGACTTTAGAAAGTAATGTTTTATAGCAATTCTCTTTTTCTCTTATAAAATTTTCCCTACAATTCTTTATGTTTTTCACTACTTGTTTTTCTCTTTTAATATGTAACTTGGACTCCTTGACTATGACCATCTGTAGCAGTCTCCAAATTGAGGTTAGTCATTTTCATTTTGCTATTACATCTTTGAGAGAAATGGCTAAAGATGCTGCCGACCAGTGAGAGTGCAAGGAAATGTCCAAGCATTCTGAAATGAATCTAATTTCTTTGGTCTGCAAATGCAAAGAAATAAACCTTGAACAGTTTATTTGGAGATATGACTTGAGTTAGAAGTCTGGAGAAAGCTATTTTGTTTGCTTAGCTTTTGTTTGTTTGTTCTGCATGTTTTGTTTTTGTTTGTTATTAGACACTATTTTGGTACTTGTAATTTGTGGTTTGGGTTAGTTCCACGAAATTAGAAGATATTTGCTTTTTCCTTTCTTACATCTTATTAAGAAGTCAACTGGAGTGTTTGAAACATCAGAAACAAGATTAGTGCTAAAAAATCTTTAGAAATTTGGGTTGATTTTTATACTGTATGCTCATGCATGACAGTCTTGGATCTACTTGCCTTGCATTTTCACTGGTCCATATTTAAAAATATAAATAATTTGCTGATGATTGCATTTCTTAAATCTACTTAATTCATAGATGCTTCAAAATTACTGAAATAAAACAAAAGTTTTAGGCAAGTTTTTCACACAGTGCATAACTGTCTGTAACTGTCCATAAGTAAGGTAAAATAAAACTTTCTATGTCTTCATCTCTTCATTTACTAAACACATGTACAAATTTAGCAGTAGATGATCTTATATATCTTTTTATTCTCCAATGTATGATTTTATAGGTGTTGATAACTTTCAACATTTCAAAAGTGTTTCCTTAGCCAGTTGTCGAGACACACATCCAACTCAGTATTGTGATGAGAAAAAGAACCCTGTACTGTGGTTAATACTAGCATTTTCATTGTGGAGATGTGACTTACGTGTTCAGACTAATTTTACAAGAAAGCCATGGTCTGGAGATTTGTTCCTACTCTCTAGCCCATCTTCTGTTCTTGTTTCCTATGAGGTCCTAAAGAAAGGATAAGGAGGTTGAAAAGAATAGAATAGTGACAATAGAAGACCATCATTCTTCTATTCTCATGACCTACGAAAGTGAGGCTAAGAAGTAAGGGCTATTAGCCTACTAGTATCTCTGACCATGTCTTAGAAATCCAGTCACTACACAAAGCCAAATCTTCCTCACACTGTAAATATTTACGCCCATCGCAAAGTGTCGCGAGGTGGCGCCAAACTGCAGCTAAGATCCAGGTGAATTTTGAACGTAGTTATGGATCGTGCAGTTCCCCTGACCATTTTGAGAATTTTTTTTAAAAAGTCATTAATTCCTTGATGAAAAAATATTGTCAGTTTAGATAACTCCTCCTCATTACCGATAGGCAAAATCAAAAACATTTAGCGTTGTTATAACAAAGTCTTCCTTAATTTTCCTAATCATCTCTTTCTTCTTTTCCTGTGATCACTCACATTTAGTCACATGAAAACATCAACTATTTGCTAAATTTCCATTTCTCCATGGCTTTGCCAATTCTCTTCTTTTGTCTGGGATGCATTTCCTGCCACAGTCTTTGTGCTCTAGATCTAATTAAAAGCTTTTGGTCTGGAAAAGGTCAAACCTGTAATCATCGAACTCAAAAGTGTCATCTTCTGTGAACCCTCTTGGGTTACTTCCATTCTTGCAAAAGGCAGTGTTATTAACCCTGAGTTCTCTGGTCTTCCAGATCACCCTGTGGATATTTGTAATAACTATCACATTAAGTTATCTTCATCCTGTTCATAGGTTTGCTACTTAGAATGAAAGCTGCTCAAGTATAAGAACAAACATTTTATCTTTGGGTCATCACTGACTAATATCACCTCAGTCCCATCGTATAATTTCTTTAACTGTATCTTGACTAAATGAAACAGTAGTTTAATAAAAATGTATGTGTCTAAATTTGTAGGTCAGATTCAATTTAAACAAAGTAGGGCAGCTAAGAGTTTAAAGGAAGCAAATGCTAATCTTTCTAGAAAGTGAATAATTCTTTTCTAATATGAATGAGCATTGTTTTCTTTGTTTCTTTTGTTGTAGTTGTCTTTTAACAAAATATCCATTAATGTTCTAACATGCCTATTTATCCAGGTTGCTCCTCTCAGAGTTGATAGGTTTAGAAGAGAAAGCAAGTGCATTTAGTAAAGGACAAAATTTCTTTCATGATCTTTCTCTCAAGGGTGGCTGACAAGCTATGTGTTCCCCAGTGCTGTTTTTTCCTAGCCCAATTCTTGGATATACTGATTACTGTTGTGTTGCCATGTAGCTTTTTAGTGACATCTAAAATACAGCAGTTAGGTTCAAGATGAGAAAGGACTTTATTCAACAAGGAAAGGATCTTAGTCCATAGCTTTAATTTTTACAGATAAGGGAATGACAACATAGGAAAGTAGAAGATCTTACATAGTTTATTAACAGTGGACCTGTAACCAGACCCTCGCTTACTCCCATGGCACTCTGCACTTTCCTTTGACCCACAGAGTAATAGATCATCATGATTTATTTAGTTTATGAAATTGATTAATAAGCAAATCTGAACAATGGTAGAAGAAAATCCTAAAAATGACACATTTAATTATAAACCGTATGCTAAAGTCCTTCTCTGAACATCCTTCCACCGGAATCCAAGATTGATCCTGAATGCTATTGCAATGCTTTGATTTCTAAATCTCATCCCTGTTTCTGGGAAGCACTTATAGATACTCTAGAGTCCTTTCTGCTTTTGATCTGGCCTGGGATATCATTCTGGCAGTCGAAAGACTTGGAGTATCCCACAAGGGACTGTTTGCTTTCTTATCTAATCTTTAGTGCATCTAGCAGCAAAACAGGCCATTTCATGATATCACTCTGCCAGCAGAAGGTTGTTTAAGGATACACAACTCCTGTCAGTTTTATATTGTGGTCGGGTAAATAACTTGAGGCATCTCCAGCTCCTGACTGCATCATGTAGTGTAATCTTCTTTTTGCGGCTCCAGTTCTCATCCCCCGTTTAGGATCAGGTTCCAACTCAAGATCTGGCAAATGTTTTCTGGATAGGAGTGGCCTTCCTCTTTTTAGGCAGCACAGATGAAGAAGCCTCAAAAAAGCAATCTGATGTTGTTTTCTAAATTCCTGCTACCTCCCGAATTGTGAAACACTTGGAATAGCAGTTCAGTTGGCCAAAACTTTCCACCTGTTTCCTCTTTTCTTATATCCTCAGTGATTTTTAAAAGTAACTTTAAAGAAAACAATCTCTTGCCATATTGTATTCTAGTTTGATCACACTTGAGTTGTTTGAATGAAGCTTTATACCCGATGGGGCTGTCTGCCCTCCATGAACCTTAAAGTACAGTATGCATGAGGCTCTGTAGCATGTGTAAGGGCTGATACCAATTTGGGAACCTAGTTAAACCCTGGGGTAATCCCAGATGGTGAGTTCCTTCTTGGCAAGCCAGGCTATCCGCTAACAAAGCAGAAACATGCACGGGGTTGCAACCACTAGTAAGAAAGAAAATAAATTTGTTGATGCCAGGAGCTTCATAAATTCCCACACCATCTCAGGAAAGGGAGAATTAAGAGGGTAGAAGCGGACAATTGCAGGAACACCTGAAACTAATAACAAACTGGAACAATTTCAATTGGCAAGAAACTTGGACGTGGAAAATGAACAATGATTCTGTTTGCCTTTGGTCAATGAACAAATACTGCTCTCCGGTGCTGCTAATCCCGCCTGATCCTGACCTCATCTAAATGCAGGTTATTCTCCTTGACTTCTGCTTGGAGGGCAGCAAGTAACCCAGGGACCTGCGGTCATGTCCTTCGAGCATTCTTGTCATGACTCAAGGGTGATTACTTGATGCAGGTTCTTGGCAGGTGTCAGTTTACTGTTAGGTTTTCATCAGTCACTATTAAAGTGAGAAACCCCAAAGCTCTTTATAACATTAAATTTATTCAATTTAAGGGGCTGTCCATTCTTCTGAGAAATTCTTTTTCTACTTTTATTCATGATAAAAATGCCCATTCCTTCATGAGGTGGTGAGAAATGTAGAGCAGAGATGGCACGTCTTCTCCAGGGAACAAGGAACTCTTGCTATGGTCAGACCATTCAGAATAATTTCTTATGATTAAGTAAATGGCATTGAATTCCTTTCCTTTAATTTCTAGTTGGTTTGTTTGAACAACTACCAGGTTTTGGAACTCTTTTATAAGATTTTCCAAGGTATTTGTTAAAAATCATTGGTAGGACCATGCCTCAAGGGGACTAAAAAACAAGCCACAGATGAAGTCTGTTGATCCAGGCACCTGTTTCAACGCTGAGGATACAGAGTAGAATGACTAAGCAAGACTTTCCTTTGTGGGCAGCACTTCATCTTTTTGTTTCTCCAAATTTCCTTTTCTGATCAAAATTGCTGTGTTTGGTATTTTATTTCTTTAGGATCATTTTGAGCACCAGTTCTTTTCATAAAAATTCATATTTATATTTTATTATGTTTAATATAGTGTGGATAAATATTCATTTAATGTATTATAGACTAGTGCACATTTATTTGGAAAAATCTGCATTGACTACAGCTGTTCTTCCCACAATTTCTGGTGGAACTCACATTCTGTTACTTGCCAGGTGAGAAAAGAGCTATGAATTAGAGGAGAAAGAGAGGAAATAAGGTAACCTAAGAGTTTACAGAGGGTAAATACAAGGGTATTGTAAGTCATATGAGAGACCACATTCTTTTTCATTGGAAGGAATACCTATTAATTTCCTCCTTCTTTGCAAGGCAATCAGGTTTGTTAAGAAGCACATATTTTGAGATTAACCCCTCATATTATTTTTACTTCCATTTCTGTTTCAAATGCCATCAAGGACTTAAGAGTCTGAATGTAATTATGTTTTCTGAGAGCATCAAATGTTAACACTGCATTGACTAAAATATTTTGTCAAAAATATATCTACTTGTATTTTCACATGTTGCTCTTATTTTTATTTTCCATGTCAATGGAACACAAATCCCTTACCTCTTGCATATAACACCTCTTCAAATAGATTTGAGTACAACTTTTCATGTTCCTTCACATCTACTTTCTAGGAATTCCATATATATTTTATATGCTGGAAAGTTTTCATATGTTCTGAAGCTATTTCTGATAATAATAACTATTGTGCAGCATCACAAAGATATTGAATTTTCTGTTGAAGCCTATGATTGTAAACAAGATGACTCTGGAAGTTTTCTGGTTAGAAATATTGGTCCTTGTAACTTATTTTGTGGAAGTCTTCACTTACATACACCTGCTTGAATAGATTGTGTGAAGACCACAGGTAAATGATTAAATTTTGAGAAGTTTCAGACAAACCAGGCTATTTCTTCTTACTGTAAAAAATAAGGAACATTTCTGAGTCATTGCAGTCTTGGAATGTAATACCAAACAAATGAGAACCAGACCACAAACAATGGGGCCAAGTACATCATTACTGCGTGAGTAATGTGAACAACTTACATAAACTGTGGCTGAAGCTGAGTTTTTAGCAGACGACCATAACATTTTGATTGCATCAAGAGAGTTAAAAGCTCTTTTTTCTGCATGTTGTCCTTCAGGAAAGAAAAACTGGTCAATCCAATTCGTAATCACTAAGACCTGATATTTTTTAAAATTAGGATTTTACTCTATTTTTCTGATTCTTCTCTTAGTGAGCAACAGAGAATTACTAGCTGGGGTCCAAGTGTGTTTCTTCTATTGATCTTGATAGGGAAAGCATGTTACCAGTAAAAAGGTCTTTTTTGCTTTATAGAAATCAAGAGTGACCTGCTTCAAAATGTTAGCTAATGGAATAATGTATCTCTTTCTTATGGAGAGCTGTGTTTCTCATCTTTTAGGATATAGATTTTCATGTATATCAAAATCGTTTTTCAATTTCAATGAATCACACATGCTTATACTTCCATTTCTGTTATGTCCACCATTTTCTTTAAACAAAACTCTTTCTAGGACTCTCTTTAAAATGGAAGCAAAGACTATCAGAAATTCCTGAGGAGAGGAATTTTTTTTTTCTTTTTGGTTTTACTATTTAAATTAAATATTAACATTCCACCATTGTTCATGCACTGTAATTTTAGGCATATATTCAAAACACTGTGTTACATATCAGGCATCACTAATAGCTCTCTCATAGCTGAGCTAGTTTCAATATTTTGGTTAATTTTTTCCTTCCATTCATGTTTGAATGGGAATTTAATTTGGCCTTGTGTACTTGGGAAGAAAATAAGGAAGACATTAAGGGTCCCTCGAATGGTTCTCTTTTAAACCTCTTGTGTTTATTCTACGCTGTTTCTTGCAGTTGCAGAATCTATGTCCTCACCCCAGATCTACCAAATTAGGACATTGACTTTAATAAGCTTCTCAGGTGCTCCACAAGCATGTAATAAATGCTAATCACTGAATAGCTAAAACTGAAACTATAAAAGTCAAATATTCTTACCTAGAAATTCCTGTCGCCCTATCTTATCTACAGGAATCTGATCTCCACTTTCCAGTCCAAAGTTTCCCAGTGTTCAGTTTCTTCTATTCTCAACTCTTGGGAAAAGAAGAAAGAAACTTTATATAACTTCAGTATTCATAATTAGAAGCCTTTTACATTCAAGCTTTTCAACTGAACCACCTCTCTTCTAATCACCTTGCTCTCTTCCAAGCTTACTATTTGGTCCCATAGTCACATCTAAAAATCCTGCCATTATCAAAAATTGCTATTCTACCATAATATTAATTTTGTTTATTCTATTCATCACTGCCATCTTCTACATTTCAATTAGCTCCTCCTGTTTCTCAAAATTTAATGAATTTTTGAACTCATTGGGCTCTATAATCCTTCGAACTGTCACCCATTTTGCTTTGTTTTTCATTATTTTCATCACATCCAGTTTTCTCTCTTTATTTTACCAAAATTGCGTGGTCCATCAATAATCACTCCTTTCAATCTATTTTCAATGTCCTTGCACTTTGTCTTGTTTTGTTAGACTCATCTTACAAAAAGCTCATCACTGACTCAATTAAGCTCCTTGCTCACTCCTTCTAACCCTTGTTGTTCCTTCTAAGTGTTTTTTGTTTGACTAAAAAGGAAAAAAAAACTCATAAAATTCTATTAATGGTCCTACTGTAAAGATCATTAACCATGCATATAACCTAAAGGTTGCTTGACAATTCTGTAATGTTTTTGTCCTTTTACATAGTCACTCCTCCCTTTTCTCTACTCTCATCTACAAACAACATCTATGTCACATCTTCTTTTCCAGTGACCATGTAGGTGCTTATCTGAATACTAGGTTGATGACTGTACTTCTTCACAGATGAAACCTAGCATCTATAAAAACAGATCTCTCCTCGATACACATGTATCCATTTACCTACTTCTGGTGCCTTGTTTCCCATCACAAGATAAGAACTATCTTTCTGCTAGTCAACACAACTTCAATTGGGCAGTAGGTGATGCTTTTATAGGTGATGCCTACCTAATGACTTGGCTCTGAAAATTCACTCTTCTCTTACATTATTATTTCCTTTCTGTGTTACATCTGTCAATATCTATACATCTATTATTTCTCATTATTAATTAGATCCACTTGAAAATCTCATCAATGAGATCCTATTGACACAGATGTTTTGAAAGTCATTGCTTGATTTTATTCCTCCTTTTTGTAGAAAAGTTCCTTGGAGTTATTTATATTTGTTTCTAATTTTTTCTTTCTCTATCAAATTCACCTCAATAAGGCTTTTCCTCTTGTTCTTCATTAAAACTAATTTTTGGTTAAATTTATCAAATATCTCTGTTTCTATCTTGATTGACCAAACAACTGAATTTGAAACAATTGAATTGATCTTTCTTGAAACATTTTTTCCCCACTGGAATTTCAGGATATCATATTCCCTTGATTTTCTTACTCAATTGGCTGTTTTACTCAATCTGCCTTACTGCTTTCTCATTGTTTCCCTGACCTTTAAACGTTGGTATGGAATAGAATTCAGTCTTTGACATTTTCATCAGTGTTCTTTTCCTTTTTAATATCATTCATTCCTAATTTTATGTCTCCAACCATGAATTCTCCCCTCATATGCACCTGCCTTCTTGACGTGTCCAGTTGGATGCTGAATAGGCAATTCAGATTTCACACACCCACAAATGAACTCCCAATCTGCCTCTCAAAACCAACTTTCACCTACACTCTTCTGCATTTCATGAGATGACAATTTCATTTGTCCAATTGCTTAAGCCAAAGAACACATCATTATTGATTCCACTACCAGCAATTTGTGTCAGCACTACTATCAAAATATATCCTAATTATGACCACTTTTCACTACTACCTCCTACCTATGAGCCTCCACCATTTCTCACTTGTAGCATTGCAAAACTCTCCTGGCTAGTTTCCCTACTTTCAGCATTCCCAATCCACCTATTAGTTTCCTCCAGCACAGTAGACAGAGAGATCTTTTACAATTATGTGAAAACTAGTCTCCTTTCTTCTCAAAGTTCTCCAACATATCCTCCACACTCAAAATAAAAGCCAAACTCATTACAATGGTCCTACATAATCTATACCTTGTCATTATTATTATTTTTTTACCTTATTTCTACTTCTTTTTCTTATTTAATCTAGTCACAGATAGTGTGGCCCCAAAGCTATTTCTTCTTCCTGAACTATTTTTCTCCCAAACCGCCCTTCCCCTTTTTGGAAGTCCATATATATTCCTCCTCTGGTTAATTTTTCTCCACTGAATTTATCACATAGACCACTATGTGTGTTCTTTCTTATGGCATATCTTTCTCTATTGACAGAATTCAACCTCCACAAGGGCAAGAATTTGAGAAAATCTTATTCACTGCTTTATCTTCATGTTTGGTTAGTCAGACATATATTTGTGCTAATTATGTTTTCTGAATAAATGCCTGACTGAATACATGAATTTTCTATTAGCCCAGTTCTGAGGTGCTATAATTGCTTGTGGTTCAGACATTCTGAATTTTCCCAAGACCCTCTACCCAATAATTATCTATCTATCTATCTATCTATCTATCTATCTATCTATCATCTAACTCTATATCAAGGTTTGTATTCTATCTTTTCAAAATCCTCTACAGTAACAGAATGTGTGAAGATTTATTTTCCATGGTTAGACACTGGGCACAAGTATTTAATTGATGTTCAGTCATTGTTTCCCTCTTTTTTAAGAGCTCAGCAGGGATGACCCAAGGAAGCATGTTTTTATTCAGACTCCAAAGACAATTACATATTATTTTGACAGAAAACAAACTTCCGTCATTAATATCTTTACAGATTTTTTACAAGAGTCCAGAAAAGTGCCATGTACCACATGGGCACTTAATAAATAGTTGAATGGTGACTGACTATAGTAATTGAATCCACTTGAAATCAATTATTTTTATCTTGATCATTTTTCCTCCAGTTTGACAGCAATGCAATGCTGTTGCAATTGTTTTTGGTTGTTACATACAGGCATAGTGCCCCCTGGAGATCCCAAATACATGTTAACTGATGATAAAGTGGATAGTACTCTTTCTGGCATCTGTTACAGATTTTCAAAGAAATCTCTCTAGCATATTATCATAGACTTTATTAAATCTAGAAGCATTTCCAAAACATATGTTTATAGTTTTGCATTTTGAACTGTTCCAAGAATGAATTCTCCTCATGGGTGTTCCAGTCTCCTGCCTGTCTCCCCTCCAGTCCATCTTTACATAGCTGTTGAACTACAACCCACATCATGGCTCCAATCAAGCCATTTTCCTGCTGGAATCATGTGGATGGTTCCCACTGAATGCCAGATAAAGTCCAAATGCATCAGTATATGTGTAAAGAGATAAATCCAGTAGCTACTCTATTGCTTACAGGAAACATTGCCCTAAACTGTGTTTTTTGAAACCCTTGAGTCGCAGAGAAAGTCAACAGTTTTTCAGTGAAAAAAAAATGATTAGAATCCAAGTAAGTTTGGGAAATATTGAGGTAGCTAATGTTTTCGAAATCATTTTGAAATACAGACTTCTCATAGATCTTAAAATTCTCAGTACAAATTCCTGAAAGAAAGATGAATTTGATTATAGAAATATGTGTTTCAAGTGAACATATTTTGTAGGAGTCCAGTTTTCCTTTGCACCAGTTTGAGAGATAACTAACCATAAGTTAACTTCAAATTGCTGTCATGCAATACAAGATTGTGTTCCCCACCTAACTGGCTGGGCCCAGTTCCTGGTATTCCCTACACCCTTTTTGTATGTTTAAAATCACACTGAATGGTACTTTACACTTGTGTTTAAAATGCCTTAATGACAGGCATCTGGTTAACTCTTACTGTATTGGATAGAGTTCTCTGGAGAAACAGAACATATTCGATAGGGAACATATGTATATAATTATACAAGGGAATTTATTAGATAGGCTTACAAAACTCAGAGACTAGGGAGTCCACAATGATCACCTGTGTGATAGTAAGCTGGGGGACTGAGTAGCTGTTCAGCGTCAGTCGGAAACCACAGAGCAAGAGGGATCAAAGATGTAGCACCAGCCCAAAGTCAAAGGTTTGGAAACTCACTGGACGGTCACTGGCATAAGTGTGCATTGGAAGGCTGAGAAAACTAGAGACCAACATCCAATGGTGATGGTAGCAAAGATGAACCTGCTCAAGCCAATAGGACCTCTTCAAAAGCTTTCTTCTTTGTTTCTCTGTTTTATTCCACAACTACATTGGTACCACTCTGAGGCGGGCCCTCACCTCTCTCTTAGGTGGCCAGCATGCCAGTGACCTCCACAGATACACCCCAAACTGTGTTTTACTGTGTTTGGCTTTTCTTAATCTGCTCAAAATGAGATAGTCAATTGGCATACTCACTTTCAATAATCTAACTAGGGGTGAGTTCATCATAGAAGTTTTTCATGAAATCCCAATAAAAATATTTCATATCAGATATTTTAAACATCATATTGACAATCAATTGAGGCATTCATTTCTTCCAGTGCCTTCAGTGCAGTGAGAACAGAAAATATGCCTTATTCATCTTCAGTTTTTAAAGATTATTGTGTACTTAGAAAATAGCAGGCACTTGATAATATTTTGTTAAACTAGATTAAACATACCAGATGACATATATTTGGAAAAGCCGATTGTAGAAACTACTTGTGATACTTTACGTACAGAAACATATTCTACAGTTTAGATGGTTATACACATCTGTAAAAAGAGAGACAATTAAGATAAGTGAAGTTGGTGCCAGACTATGTAGTACTTTCATTCTGTGTAAGCACATTTCATTTCAATAATCTATTATATTTCACTCCCTTTTTAAAAGTATGCATTATGGAGATGGGTAAAAGCACAAAATATTAAAAAGTGTTTGAAATGCTTTGAAAGACATGCACATGGGTAGGTTTTGCTAATAAATTTGGTAGATAATGATCTTAATAATTTTTTGTAGCAGTTCCTAAAATGATTTGGCAGATGACAATAGAGAAAGCAACTATATAGTAGCTAAGGAATTTACTACTTCAGTTGTGACTCAGAGTTTGGCAGAATGCCAAGTGTAGATGAAAGAGGACGCTCAAGTTTCTTTTGTCCCAGTCACCTAATGGTGAGGATGATTCCCAATTTGACCAAACCAAGAGTACATTGTGTGCAAAGTATATGTCTCCCCACTCAAAAAGGCATTGTAATCTTGTATCAGGAAACGAAAATATATTTAATTCTGTAGCAGTTGGTTTTGGAAGTTATATCTTCAAAACTGTATTTCCCTTATATTTTCTGAATAGTCCAGCATTTCACAGTGGGGGATATTCAGAGATGGGTTAAGTAATTACTGTCTTCAAATATTTATAATACAATTAGGGGAAAAGAATAAAATAGAAATAACTGCAAAACAATATTGCATCCGATACCCACATTTTTTAATAATACAAAATGTTAATAGTGCATGGAAATTAATTCATATGGGCTTTTCAGGGAGATCTTTGTGGAAGAGGGGACATTTGAACTGGACTGTGGCTCAAGTGGGTTATAGAAATTTGAAGTCTAAAGAGGAAATTCAAGGGAGAAGTAGTGAAGTGATGTAAATATAGACATAGTGAATGATAGAACAGAAATAGGATGTATACTAGAATCCAATTCAGATGAAATATATAGTTTGGGTGAGATCACTGTAGTAGATCAGACTGGAAGATGCCTTGGGTTTACACTGATTAGATTCTTACATGTTAGACTAAGGTTACTCTCTCTCTAAGAAAATCAAAGCTGTTAATTGTGAAAGGGGAGAAAACTTTATTAATGCTGGACACCAGAGCTTCTCTTAGGATAAAAATTAAAAACATCTTGACTTCTGAAACAGATGGGAAAATAAACATATGTGAAGAATTGTATCTTTCAGGCAGAAAAAAAATCTATCTATTTATATTTATATACCTTTAAGTGCAAAGATACAGGATGTAAATGTGGATGTGGTGGGAAGTGGGACAGTAACTGGAAAATTTTGAGAAGTAATATTAATGTGAAATTCTCTATACTTCTTAAATAAACTAGAAATAAAAATAAATATATTAATTCAATATTTTATATTATGAATATGGTGATGTCTCAGTGACTCCCTCGTGTTCCTGAACCATGC
>RJWT010001794.1:0-45096 GCA_004365215.1 Cuniculus paca
CAAAATGTAGCCACTGGGTGTGCTGGTGCAGGGATGGCTGTTGTTTTTCCCAGCCCATGCTGGCTACATAGAGTGGAAAGTGTCCCCCAATAGTGGCTGGAGTACAAGCAGGGGCAGGGCCAGTCACTGCCTCCCAACCCTAGCTGGTTACTGGCAGGAAGCGTTCACCGATTGCAAGTATCTGTTTCTTTTCAAACGTTGTATCTGTGACTTGGAGCACATGTCTGATATATGGCATATTCTCTATGTAGGATAAATTGATAAATAATGGCTATCTATGGGTGAATATAAAGATGTATACATGGATTGTCTCTCAGATGCATATTTCATTTGTCAAGTGGAACTTGACCTCTGTGGGTACAGAGTTCACGAATGCCTTCAAATTATGTTCTCTTATTGTCAAATTTCATGAGAATTAATTTATTTTATTTTATTTTTGCTTCAGTAGATTCATCCCTATCACTTCATATGATGTAGCAAATGAGTAAATAACATTTAAGAACTTTGATCTCTCTTTTGGTCAGTTATCTCAGGTTCATGGTACAGAGGTTATAAATAAAGGTCGTTTGGGGTTAGTTTAAAAGTGAGTGTAATAAAATAGAGATCCAATTTCCATTTCACACAAAACTAATGAATTAGCTAGGGTGAGTTGTGTTTGTTTTTTGTGGTTTTTCTTGAACAGAGAATAACAAGAAGTCTAATTGTAGTTACTTCAACAAATAGGATTATATTTTGCACTCATAATAATTTTTGGGGAGATAGAAAGTTCATGGCCTGATGCTAACAACTTAAAATCAGGGCATGTCATCTGATATTCTCCTGATTTTCTTACTATTTGAAAAGTGGTTGCTCTGGCTCCAACCATCACTTCATCGATCAAAAGAAGAAAAACCAAAAAGTAGGGAAATGGAGCACCAGCATATTTCTGCTTATATTTTACTGGCCAGAACTATGTATAACAGTCACTTCTAGCTTTTTGGTAGTCATGTAACTGAAAAATTTAGCTTGTTTGACTCTTTAAAAAGAGGAAGGCAAGATAAAATGAATTAAAGATGTGTGTCTGGGTCAATCAACAGAGTCTGCCACATCGGTTCTGATATCAATGCTGCTAGAAAATGTTAAGTCCTTATCTATACATGGTAGTAACAAATGGAATTTACTGGCACATTTTTTAAAGTTTTCTTGAAAATCTTCCTCAAGAAAACAATATTTGTTACATATTGATAAGACATCATGTCTAAAAAAGATAATCTTAAATAGACTAAGTGCTGATAATTAGTGAGAAAAAGAATAAACAATGGAATAAAATGTGGGAAATTATCCAAGTATTTAAATAAAAATGTTCTTTTACACTCAGCAAATTGGTAAGCAGATATTCAAATTTATAATATTTCATGCTGACTACCTTTATCCCCAAAGCTGCAGATGTCGAAACGCCTGGTAGAAGTTTAAATTGATTCGTACCTTTTGGGAAAATGCTCAATAACATTTGAAATGGCAATGCCACATCAGGGATATATCCCTAATGAACTGATTCAAAAATAAAAATGAAGTTATATACATAAAAATGTAAATTATAAAAAAACATAAATTATGTCAGTGTTATGTATAATAAAATTTCAGAGAAGTAAAACTCTAAATGTCTAATAAAGGGGAATGAGTAAGGGAATTATAATTGAATAAATTTGATAGGCTATAATGAAGCCATTAAGATGACAATTATAACAACCATTTTTCACAATATGGAAAATGCTCATGCTTTAATGATAGTTAAAGCAAGATAAAATTACTGAATGATGTGATTTATGGTAAAGAGTTATCAATGAAATCAGAGGTGGCTACACCCAAATCCCCCAACCAAAGTACTTCCAAATGTGATTGGTAAGGTTTGTGAATAAAATACAAACACTGAAGGAGAGAGACATCTTATGAAAAAGAATATCCATTTACCAATAACGTTAAGAAATTACTACCACCTACAGAAGTGTTTTAATGTGTACCAATAAATTGATGATAAAATTTCCTTTAGCCATTGTATGATCTTCTATTTGTCTTTGACTTTATGTAGGAAGTTTAGATTTATTTTCATTTCTTTGGAATTTATTGACATATCATTGGTGTTTTCTGCAACTATTAAAAAATACAATTCAATATCATTTTGAATACTGCTCTTATTTTTTGACAAGGAAATCAAAGGTGAACTACTTTTGAAGTTATGTAGTCCATTTTTTATTGCATCCTTTATATCTCTTAACCTTATTTTCATGTTCTCTATTTCTTCCTTGCATTATAATAAATACACTAAAATATTTTTTTCATATCAGTGTTCCTTTTCAGTAATCATCTCTCCAATTGCATTAAATCTGTTCATTAACTCATCCATCTCAAGACTGCTTCTGAGACTGGGGATATAGCTCCACAGCACAGCACCTGCCTGACAAGGGCAAGGTCATGAGTTTGATCCCTGGCACAAAAAAAAAAAAAAAAAAAAAAAAAAAAAAAAAAAAAAAAAAAAAAAAAAAAAAAAAAAAAAAAAAAAAAAAAAAACTGGTTCTGAAACAATTGCAAATGTGATTCTTTTATAGTACCATACCTTATTTTTTTCTTCACGTGCAGTTTTCTGGGCATCATGCATTAGTTTGATTTTTTTCTCTTAAATACAATATCAATAATATAGACTTGCTTGCTCAATTATTTTGTTATTTTTAAAAATTCTACACTCATTGTTTTAACTTTGAAGAAAGTCACTAGTGATGAGTTTTAAGATTTTTCCTCCAATCAGAAGATGTGTTTTCCTTCCTTGGGTACTTACGGGCATTGTCAATTAATGAGCCCTGCTGATTAAATTTAGATTTGAGAACTTCTAAACTATACTGTACTTTTTAATTGCAATGCCTACCCTGCTTGAAAGAGGGCTGTGTTCCATGAAGACTTTGGCATTTTTTTCTGCTGTATCCAAAACCATGGTCAAAATGGTTAAGTATCCCTACTTTATCCCTACTTTATCCCTTTGAAGATTTTATTAATTCACTGACTGTTTCTGTCATCTCCAGAGGTCCTGGCTTTGTGTGGTAGTCTCCAATCAATTTTCAAAACTTGCATAGTGTTCTGCTTTTACCACAAAACTCAGGTATTAAGTAAACAGGAATCAGTGTCAGCCCCCAAAGACCTACAGCAATCACTGGCAAAGTCTATTTCTTTTTCTAAAAACCAGTATCATTGAACATCCTCAGAAAAAATACACATAGGGAAGGTCCTAACCTATGAAAAATAGGTGCAGTTAAAAATATTGCAGTTAAAAGGAAGATACTCTGAAGATACCAAATCAATATCTTTTTAGGAAGTAGATTTACTGCCAGAAATGGAAAAAATATCTGGGAAATTTCTTGTTTTTATTCTCAGAAATAAGCAGGAGTATATTGTGCTCATGAAAGTACAACAAAAAGCATGAAAAGGGAATGGTAAGAGTTTAGAAGAGACTCCATGAGTGAGATGGAAAATACAATTTCTAAATTAAAAGAAAACAGAGACCATTAACAGACTGTTCAATGCAGAAAATAAGATCCATTATGTAGAAGACAACTTAAAGACATTTCCCAAGGTCAAGGGGAAAATAGATTAAAGTAATGAGACAGATATATAAATAAGAACTCTGGGACAGATTAAGATGAAGAAATATAGCCCCATTTTAAACTTTATATGCAGTGTGATTATCATAACAGAAGTCATAAGAATAAAAGGACGGACAGAAGGGTGAGGAAGAGGAAGAGAGCACTTACCTTCATTACAGAAAATATGTGAATCTACAGCTCAGACAAGTTTACCAAATACATGAGATATAATTAAGAAAAAAGTATCAGATAACTATAAAATAATCAAATTAAGTAACCTAAGATTTGCCCACACTATTAAAACTAAAGGCAATAAATCAAGATGTTCAGAATATTACAGAAAAAATATTTGTAGCCTCAAATGCTATTTATGTGTGAAGTAAACAAAAGAAAGCAGCAGATACAAACCACACATAGAAAAGTGTTTTAATTTCTTTTAAAATATTACTATAACGTAAAAATATTTTAATGTAGGAATAAAACAGCAACCTAATTTGATAGATTGCTAGATATAGATATAGTTACATATACTAATTAAAGAAAAATTTGCTTATATTCAGAAAAAGAAATATATGAAAGAAATTATTCAATATGATCTAGGGAGTATTTTGTTAAGAATGGTATGGAGGCAGTTTCACTAGGAATTCCACTATAGATAATAATACACTAAGAAATCAAAAACAGAGATTAAAAAGGTAACCTCTGAATGAATATGCACTTATCTCACACAAGTGGCAATATATAAACCCACAGGAACACTGTATAACCTCAAAGGACAGTGTGCATCATGAGTATAAACATATCCCCAGAGCCCAGACTGCTAGGGTTCAGTCCTAGTGCTACTTTTGACCATAAGATCTCAAGGAAGTCATTTGCCCTTTCACTGCTTCAGTGTCTCATCTGTATAATGGAAATAAAATAACTATATGTAGCTCATGGAGCTACTCAGATAATTCAGATAATTTAGAGTTATACTTTCCCCATCACACACTATAAAAGTATTCATTATCATCACAAATAATAGCACATGCTTATATAAAACCAATAATTACATTCATACTTGACTACAACTGCTATGGCCTAATCTATAGCCCACTCTCATCATTATTTTTACCATTATTTGGAGAATTTCAGACAATTCAATAAGAAAAATTGATTCATACACATTAGAAAGAAATCACATCACTATTATTTGAAGACTGATTATACACTAAAACAAAGCAACAGAATCAACTAAAACACAATATCTATTAGACATAATGCAAGAGTTAAAGAAGCAGGCAAGGTTACACATTAAACACACAAAAATCAATTTTCTTTTTATAAGCCAGCAAAATATACTATTAAGTGTAATAAAAATCTCATTTGCAATAGCGATCTCACTATAAAATATCAAGAATGGAATTAGTAATAAATATCCAGTGGTTATATGATATATTCAAGGGCTTAACCAAGAAATAATGAGGAAAATTTAGGCAAATGAAGAAATTGTCTGTATTTCTGGGAGAGCAAGCCCAATACCATGCAATATCAATCCTCCTCATGTTAGGCCATAAAAACATAGGATATCATCGGAAAACATCAGTGACAATTTTCAGAGTTGCAAACTAACTATACTTTAGAAGACACTGTGGAAAAATATTCCAAAATGATTCTGGAATAAAGACTGAGAAAAAAAATAACAGTTTTTTTTCCCTCTGACAGATAGTAAAAATCTGTTACACACTTAAATATAGGAATACCCCCTTTATTGTTCTTTTCTTTATGGTTCTTCCCAGATACTGGATTATTTTTTTACGAATTTAAGGGTCATAGGGATTTGCACTCAGCAAGTGTATTGGCAGCATTTGTTCAGCAGCTCAGATAATCATTAGCAATTTTAGCAATAAAGCGTTTTTAATTAAAGTATTCACTCTATTAGAAATAACACTATTGCATACTTAATAGACTAAAGTATAGAGTAATTTTCTATGCGCTAGAAAACCAAAACATTTGTGTGATTCATTTCATTGAAATAACTGTTTTATTTCAGTGGTCTAGAACCAAACCCATAATATCTGAGGTATGTTTTTAATGTAGTTTCATGGTATTGATGCAAAACATGGTGGACTCATCAAAGGAAGATTACAAAAGGCAAAAAAGATCCTTGAAAATGTAAAAGACTGAATATAATAAATGTGACTTTGATGTTAACAGGAAATGTTTTATGATAAAGGTAAGGCTAAAGCAATAGATTAACATTTAGGCAAAAATATTAGCACAGATATAAAAATTATTTCTTTTTATATTAAAAGGTTAAATGTTCAAAAACTTGAATAATGCAACACGTACATTCATTTGTTTTATCATCTCCAAACAAGACAAGATCTTTCAATGCATATCTCAAAGGAAAAAAAAATCACAAAAGAAAATAGCGACAATCAAAGGAATAAAATTATAAGATGTTTCAATAAACTGAAATATTGAAAACTAAAATAGAAATGAAATAAACATAATAAATGCAATAAAGACAAAATTAACTACCTTTCATAGAACATGAAAATCAACAGAACAATAAAATAGCAGGATTTATTTCTCAACCCAGGCTCACCCTTACCCTCCAAATTCTACGGTCTGCTGGAAAAGAGCTAGAAAGCAGCACTGTTAACTTCCCTTGTTGGGGGAAGTACATATCACTACAGTGTTTCCAAAGAACAATTGGGAAATACATTTCGAAAGCCTTCAGAATTTAAATTTCAGAAATTAATTTTAAGAAAATAATCATATGATGAGCAACAGAGAAAATAAATGTGTACCAGAACATCATTTGTCCCATAAGTTCGAATGTACTCATATCATAGAATATTAAAATCATGATATGTTTCAATAAGCAACACTATAGGAATATAATCATGTACAGTAGTGTTAAAACTCAAAAGCACTACAGAACAGTACAGCCAACCTGGTCCCAAATTTATTTAAAAATTTTTAAACTGATATATATGCACTAAAATGTTATCAGAGGTTAGCAATGCATGGTGAGGTTATATGGCCCAAATATTTCCATTGTGTATTTTCATTATTGTTTTTTAATCATGAAAAATAAGTAACTGCTTTCGCCATTCATATTCTTTAGCAATGCATATAAGGATGAAAAAATAGTACATCTAAATTAATGTCATTTTATAATGTTACAATATGTGATTTCAAAGTTGTAAGCAAAATTAAATTTAAAATTAACATTTACACTTGTTAAATTTAAATTATTTCAGGTATGTGGTGATGACCCAGGCAAAGGCAACCTGCCTGAGTGCATCTACTCTGATCTTTCCCTCACATGCTCTTCCTGGTGACCCGAAGATTCCTTTTAATTTTGGGGGCTCACTAGGTCTGTGCTATTTTCCCTTTTGGCACAACAATCTTGTAAATTAAGGTTTAGTAAAGAAACAACAATGAAATCTGTATTCCCTTAATATTGTCCTTACAAACATACACAGAACCTTTGTAAAGTACCAGTCTGAGTAAAGAGACAGTGACTTCAGAGTTTTAAACAGGCTTGGAGAGGCTCTGAACTTGAATTAAGTTTGCACATCCCCTGCTTGGACACGCACCCAGCAGAGAAGTTAAAACTGAGCCAATCCAGTCACGCAGATCTGAGAACTCTAATAGGTGGCAGAGAAGAAAGAGGGTTGGTGGTTGGGCTCTGCAGCAGCCCCACTTATCGACCCCATCAAATGCACTCTAATGCCTTCATGCTGAGGACCAAATCAATCACAGAGCATGTTGGTGTCTCTGTCAGACTCCATCTGATGGGTTCCTCTATACAAAGCCCCCTCTGTGTCTATCCTTTCAGGCCAAGCTTCCTCATCCATTACTGACAATTGTTTCCTTAGTAACTGCAAAAAGGCCATGGATTCATTGGACCAGCAAAGCTGAGGGTATGAGTTGTACTTCAAATGTGTCCTTCATTTCCATGCTGGATTCTCTGATGCTTTTATAGGTTTAATTATCCCAGTCCCATGAATGACCACATAGTAGACAGTGAGGTCCTCTGTGATTATCTTTCCACATCTTTATGAAGCACAGATATGAGGGTAAATGTGAATCTGAGACTCTACTGTCAGCCTAGAGAGTGAACAAGCCTATGTGCATTTGTAGTTGCATAAACTGGCAATACTATGGGCAAGGTTATATTGTTAAGTATCTGTAGAACTGGGTTCATAAAAATAGTCCCCTGACTCTAACACATGTCCATTTCAATACACAAGGCTTTAAACTTCACGTTTTTGTTTCCCAAAAGCTCTTTAAGATTTGGAGGTCATTCCTTCTTGCAGGTTATGTGTCTGAAAAGCCCCACTTGCCAGATTTCCCACTCCTTTCCTCATGCCTCCACTAAGAAGTCATAAGGCTCTCCATGTATGGCACAGGGACATTCACAAGCCAAGTCCTGGGCAGCACTATGTGACTTCACTGTTTAAGTACTCACTGGGCCCTCCACTCACTTTCTCAGATCTTTTGTTTTCTTGGCTCTATCCACTGGCTTCTGAAACCTGCCCAAGGTTCTTTTATATGACGAAGGAGTAATCGCTCTAGTTTTCTTCCTTGGTAAGCTACCACAAACCTAATTTTGAACTTTCTTTCTCATACTACAGGTAGGAGGAGAAGGGCAAAGTGGCTGTTCTTCCCATAATGCTCATGGCTTGCAGCCATCTTTTTGAAAAACTCAACTGAAAAGGAATGGACCAAGTACAGCAAATACTGGTCATAGCAAGGTAGCTCAATTCTGTTTTGCTAGGCTGTAACTGTTTAGTTTCTGAATCTCAATAAGGTCTGTCAGGATCATGGAGGAGGAGAGGAGAACAGGGTGGTAGGAGTTTCCTTGGCGGCCATGAACAATGTCTACTGACCCACAGGTTTAAAACTTTTATAATTTATTAGCAACTAGAATGCAAACCAGTGCAATGTCAATCGAACATTTACCCAGGCTTCCAGACCTCACATCATCCGATTCAAATTGACTCAGACTCCTTGGCAGACAAGGAAGGTATGACATAAATCAGAACTATTTTCAACAGGTGGAATAGCACTGACATAAAACCACAGCTCCCTACTTTCCCATACATATGATGTACACCCAGAAAGTGGTCTCCTACACATCCTTCACAGGTCATACCAGATGACTACAAGTTTTTTCAGGGTGAGAGTATCATCATAGTCAGGACCAAGGTTTCTCAAGGTGTGATTTGAAGATTAGATTTATCTGTTAAATATTTATGAAAGAAATATTTATGAATGGAGGTCTTTCATGAAGTAAGAGGCTTGAACCAGAGTATAAATCAATCTTGCAATTAAGCACCATTTTTTTTAGTTTAGCTGATTTTATCAGTGAGAAAAGCATTGTACTCATGTTCATTTACTGTTACAAGCTCCTGATACCATAATGGCAACCAACGGTTAAAGAGTTAATGACCAACGAGTCAATAGATACTTTGACCAACACTACTCCTGAGTATACTCTCAAACACAGCCTCTACTTTGCATAAAGCGAAGAAAATGTGTTTGTAATCAGTTCTCTAGGATCTCTGTCTTAGCTCTGCCACTTACAACCACAATCAGATACATGACCCCTTCAAGTTCACTGTCTTCCTTCAAAAATGGGAAACTATTCCCTACTACCAAAACATGTCTGTGAAGATTAAATGAGACAAACAGTACACATACCCTGCACTGATGCACATAGTATGCATTCCACAAATGTGACTTATTTCAGACACTTTATAACACATGCGGCATTACATTCAGAAGCATAGCAGGATCAGTACAGATCATAAATTCGTGTGTATATCTATCTATATCTAGCTATATCTATATCTGCCACTCATCTCTGCTTAGTTTTGATTTCCTTTCTTCCCAGTGAAATCTTTATTTTTCTCTGATTTTTTCCTGGTCAACTTGATATTCAAGGGAAGCTAGAGATTTGATCTCTCTATAGAATTCAAGTTGTTGAGCAAGTCAAGATAAAAGAATAGTATCCCTGCTGTGTATAATTTATATGGAAAATAGAAGTTAAATTGAAGAAAGAAAACTCAAAACTCAAAGTAGAGAGAATTTGACCCAAAAGAAAGATTCATTTCATTCATCAGAGAAGTTGGTTAAGAAGTGATATGATGACATCAAAGGTGATCATCAAAAGGTCCACAGGGCTTCTTGGAGAGTCCTGTACTCCAGTGAGACTCAGTAACATCACCCAAAACCCCACACTACAGATATCTAGGGCATGTTTTCTTGCCCTCACAAAGAAGTTTTTAATTTGGGTTTCACTTATCAGTAATAATCTGTGGACAGATAATAATTCTTTTCAAATTTCATATAAATTTGTGCATAGCCATCCCTTTTGGAGATGTAATTGATTTCAAGAAGTATTACAAGGTTTGGTTTTGTGAAGGTTGGTAGTCAGGCTGGCTCAGCATTATCATCATCAGTAAATAGGAGAATCAGAGCCTATGGTCCACTCATCATTCATTCATATATATATCCTTGTTCTAGGGATTGAGCTGAGAGACGCATAGTTCCAACTCTTAAGGATGATTTGTGTCTGCCATTCACAGAAGACTGCCTTCATTTTTATGCCTGTGGCACAGTGTTTGGCAGAATGTGGATTTAGAGTCTTGGGCAGGTATTTAAAGGATCATCAAAAGGGATAGGAAAAGATGCCCATCCTCAAGGGACTTACAGCCCATTAGGGAAGACAAGACTTTAATAAATGGGGAAACATTTTGGATGTCTGTGTTAGTCAACTTTCTCATCACTGAGACATAACACCTGACACCCATAACTTAAAGGAGGAAAGGCTTAACTTGGCTCACAGTTTCAAATGTTTAGTCTACGGTTGTCTGGCTCCATCATAGTGGAAGCATGTCACAGAGCAAAGTTGTTTAGTTCATGGCAATAAGGAAGTAGAGTGAGGGTACAGTGTCAGAGAGAAAATGTGTGGTACCCACCATCACGCCTTTGTGACCCCTCCAACCCAGAAGGACACTTCCCTAGTCCTGAGGCATTTCTTAACACAATCAAATTGATACAGCCACTCACAATTAATATCAAAGATGTCCAAAGAACAAAATAACTCCTGCATCTAAGGCTGGACTTTGGAACATGTGTACCTATAGACATATTTTGGTTAGCCACTCAGCTTGCCCCTTTACAGAGTTTTAAAGGTGATGTACTTAAGCAGGTGTAACAATGTAAGTTGCCCAATATTACTGTTTTACACTTTCTCCATCTCCTGTATTTATGTGACCTTCCAGGTCCCTGTAGGTAATCAAATGGTGAGCATCTCTTGCCATTAAAACTCTCCACTGATATTTTCATTGTATTTCTTCAAGTTTTGCTAGACTGATGCTTGGAGAGGGACAGTAGAGAGAAGATAACATAAACAGGAAGAGGGTCTAATGTGCATTAGAGCATGCAGATTTCTGTCTGCCTAGGTTTTCTTATTATGATCCAAAAGATAATATTTGACCAAAAACAATGAAGCAAGTTTATATTCAGTAAATGAGGCCTGACCAAATGCAGAGAAAAATCATAATTCAAAATTTAAAAGCAATAATATTGCTATGTAAAATTCTTATATTGAGCCAATATGTAAATTAAGAAATAATGGTTATTTTATAAACGTTTGAAATAAAAAAAATCAATAAGAAAATATTATTGATAGCATTGGACTACTAATATAATTATCCTTTAAAAATTATCTCTAATCTTTCTAAAATGTTGCTGTTTAAGCCAATGGCATCTATCTAATTGCAAAAAGATTTGAAAAGATGATGATATGTATAAACGTACACAATAAGAATGCAAAATAGTCTGTACTGAAGGGAAAATATACTTGTTTGTTTGTTTGTTTGTTTCATAAATTTATTTATGAAAATTCTTACTGATGTGTGCAAAGTAATGACAGAATCCACTGTCTAGGCTTCAAGTCTGTGCTGCAGACAGTTCTGCTTTGAAAATGTCTCTCAGCCCAGAGGTAGGAAGGAAGCCCTGGTCCAATAATATGGGTGGTCAATCTTTTCAAAAAAAATAAAGATAGTTCACTCCCATCAACATGCTCCTTCCTAGAGTAGAAACCTAACATTTTTCTGCAGGAAACCCTTTTTCTTGTGGTTAGTTCTGCTTACCAGCTAAAGTGAATATGCTAAATTCAAATCAACTTGAGAGTGGCTACAAAAGCTGTGCTTGTGGCTTCGTGATTCCCAAGGTTTGGCCTATTTAGAGGTCTTCAGAATCCATGAGCAAAAAAGTAAAAACAATAATAAAAGCAGTAACAGCCCTGAGTACTTCCGGGCTGCAAATGCTCTGGCAACAGAGCAAACAGTCCTACTGTATGCCTACACCACTGGCTTTGACATCCAACTGCTCAGGAGGGAACAGCTGGATATCCCACAAACCAGACAACTTATTAGCTGACTTTGTTTCCTTCAAATAGGGAGACGTGCTTTATTTTTTGATGAACCCTTCCCAATCAAGTCTTGTCTTCTTCCTGCCTGCCTCCAACCTCATTTAACTGTCTCATTTTTATGTAAGCAGTTGTTGGCAAAGAACAGGAATTCATTGTCAAAGAAAGACTTAGAAGTTCAATGCGCGCCAGTAGGTAGTAAAACATAGGAGCATGCCTCTAAAATTCTGCAAAGAAGCCAGCTGATACTGTCTGCTCACAGGACAGAAAACCCTGCTTTTGGATATGGAGACAAGGATATGCCAGACACACCTTCAGGTCTAGATAACAGCACTTTTACCTTCAGAGTCCTAGTCTTATTTGAAAGAAACCAAAGATATTCCTGCTTCAAATCATCTCATCCACCAATGTGACAACTACTAAGATTCCTCTTATTAATGATTGTTTAAATGATACCTATTCACAAATGAAATAGCACCAATTTTCAAATGCTTATTAATATATTCAGCTATAACCATTCAGTGGAAGATTAGAGCTGGAAGGAATGGGACACAGTACAGGTAAGTTCTGGGGAAAAAAAAATAAAAATCTGAAAATAGACTTAAGGATAGGGCTGGGGAGTTGGGGTAGAAAATAAATTAGGGTGAGAATTTTCTTAATTAAAAAGTCCTGGCTTACTTCTGTCTTTGTAAGCATTTAATTTTGCTTTTCGTATAGCATAAATATTCATCCAACATGTGTCCTGCTTGCATAAAAGTAATATTATCATAACCATCCTTGAACTTTTGTGGTGCCAGTGGTTATGTTCCAACAACATTTCCTCCAGATTTACTCATTGGAAATAGTCTTTCAGATGCTCCTGGAAGAACCCATGGGCAAATTTCACAACTGCTAACATTTATGTAATAGAATACATAACGGTAGAAAAATTCTAGGAAATATGTAGCTCATTGTAATCTCTCCCAAGGCAAGGATTCTCCTAATCAACATTGGGAATGAAAAGGCAATTTCAGTGGAGAGGGAGTTTGGAGAGGGAAGTGTGAGGCATTAGCTCTTTCCAACTTATTTACTAACTCTTCTAGATCCTTCAATGTCCCAAGAACAGTCCATAAAGGAAGAAAAATCCACTCTCACATGTTAGGTTCAGTTACTTTCTGATTCAAAGGCTGGCTATTGTTTGTAATTTCATTGTCTTCTCATCTCCATTTTTCTTGATCTGGCCAAATGAAACTCTATTCTTCATGGTTATTCGAGACTGCTAGAGAGCATTTCCTCTTTTATGTTGTGATTGTCATTCCTTTAACATGCTAGGTGATTACTTTGGGGGGAGTACCCATTTTCTGACTCCCTATTCCACAAATCACATACTTCTGGTCCACAGGAAAACATACAGGCATTATTTGCCCAGAAATCTGTGCACCATATTAAGTTTGGGGCAAGTCCACAAGTAAAAAGAATGTAGTGATTATAAATGTAAGACATGGCATTTTGGAGGAAACTATAAACTGCTAACTTGAGAAAGTGATTCCTTTGGTAACATCAACTCTTTCTCTGATATCTTTTTAGTCTAACATTAGTCTCTTTTCCACCCCTCAGGGCAAAGGATTTCCACCATAAGTGTCACTTCCAGCCAATATGTATACACACAAAATATTTTCTGTTTCTCAATAGCTTTACACATGCACAAGTGGATCTACCCTGAGGCTAGGTATAAATAAATGGACAATCTGATTTCCTCCTAATGCCATCAGAGAATGGTATTTCAGAATACTAATCAGACATTATTATGAAGCGAGGAAAACTAGTGACAAGAAGCAGGAGGAAACTAACCTTTACTGGAGCTAGAAAAGGAACTATGGGGGCATTAGAGTTTGTGCAAGTGAGCTTTGTTCCAGATCAGCTTTTCCTTCTTGAAATACTTATGGAAGACCTCAAGTTGCTTAGAGATTATCGGAAGACATGGAATGGCTAGTGAGCATATTAGTAAAATAAATCAATTAGTAAATGAGAAGAGTGAGGATTTTCAAAGTAGCAATGAGATGGCATAAAGAAATTCAGTGATCATCAAAACAAATAAATTAGGCCCAGAGAATGAACATAGCTGAGGCTAGGTAGAATTCTGGAAACGTAGGTGAAAGCAAGGGAATAATGATAATAATATTTCATAAAGGAAAGGAGAGGAGAAACCCAAACTTGGCCACATATAAATGACCCTCAGTTTATGTTTCAAACCTTTTTAGAGATGTGCAATTTTTCCACCTGTTTCTTCCCTATTCTGTCCTTCAGATAGGGTTCCAAAGAAACAAGCCCTTTCTAATGTTGGCTAAACAGGAAAAGTGCCAAAAAGAGCATTCATTTATTCAAAGGAGATATAAAGGCATAAGGCTAAATTTTGGACTACAAAGATCAGTTACCTACCCTCCATTTCCACCCTTCCATACAACAGGCCCCTCATTTCCAGCCTTCTACAGAATGGGTTGAACATTGATACTATCAAACTCAGGGACTAGTGAAGGAACACCTCCACAAAAGCTGTGCCAAGAAAAATGAAGAGATTTTTCAATAAGCAAGAGATAAAGATATGAGGGAGAGAATACAGGTTACAAGGATCAATGATCAAATCAGAACTTGTCATATTTTAAGAGATTTTTTTGATGCATAAAATATTCAGAAATTTGTTGCCAATGTGCGAGTATACTGAGGCCCACTAGACGTTTTCTTTGATGAACAAACATGTGTGATTTGTAATTAGAATCTCATTAAGTGATGGGTTACTTCTTTTAGAACTGTACATTATATCAGTGGTAAAACCATCCCAAAAAATGCAAATATTCCCCTCAAAACCCCAGGATGACGCCTATGAACTTTTAAAATACTATTCAAGTTATTAGTGCACTCTTTCTTTCTAGAAATGTATAGTATACTCAAATTAATAGAAATTTCAAATAATTAAAGTAAAATTTAATAATTCTACAGTTTTTCAACCTCTTCTAGCTATAAAATGGTTAAATAGTTTACAAGAACTTAACATGGCATGAGAACTTCCTACAAATTACAGCTTTCACAATCAAAGGCCAATGGGAAAATGTCTTATCAAAGACCTTTAGGATTTGTTGTATTACACTGAGGGTGCAGAACATGTGCCTGGTGCCATGATCCATTCTCCTAAATACAGTATAACTTATTCTATTTATTTATGGCAACTCAATTTGAGTAAGAATTATTACCCCAATTTTATGGATGAAGAGGTTGATACAAGGAACAATCCAGACTGCCCCATGTTTGAATTGTCTTATAGTCTTACTATTAAATCATGTTTGATATCAAAAAAATCTGCTGCACAACCCAAGATACCACCACTAAGCCCACAGTCAGATTTTCCTCATAATGTCTACCCCTAACCCCTCTGAACAACCCCTGCCCAATTATTTCTCTTCCTATGGTATCTAAGTTACATACTTTCTTGAAGTATTTTCCTACCACAACATGTTAAAAATAATTTCCCTGTCAAAAAAAAAAACCCCATAGCGGTAACACTCTTTGGACATTAAATGACACAGACAGGCTGCTAATTTTCTTAACTGTGCACAAGGGATGATCAAAATATATGTGAATGCATAAATTTAAAAACGTGTTAGGGTAAAAGAAACATTGTCATTAACCTCCCTTAAAATACTTTGAATACACTTATCCCACTGTTCTTGCCACTTTCTGAAGCAGTTCTGGAAGTCCTCTTTCATGAGTGTCTTTACAAGGTATGATCACAAATAATGAATGCTGCTGCCAAGTACCACCTAGTGGAAAGGAAGGCTCCCAACAACATTATGGTGAGTCTTCCTCAACCTTAATCTTAGGCACTGTACAACTTCTCACTCTTCTCCCACTCAAAATGATTATAAAAAGTAAAAAATGTGAATAGATTCAGGACATTGAGGAAGCCGCAACAGCACAATTAAAGACAGTCGCAATTAAAAACACTCTTGGAGTATTTCCAGAACTGCTTCAGAAAGAGGCAAGAACAATGGGATAAGTGTGTCTGAATCAAAGGAGAATATTTTGAAAGGATTAATGACAACGTGTCTTTTACTATAATATTTTTAATTCAAATATTCACCCTATTTTTCACCACAGTTCAATGATTTTCTTGTCATCACATGTGGTCGTGATCTTGATGGTGAGAAATCTTATTCCTAGGGGTTAGATGTGAACAGAATTATGCACACTATAAGATGATTAACATTCAGGAGTGAGGGAGACAAATCAAAGGAAAGTAACAGGAAGATATTATCTACTGTAGAAGGTTAGTTTGGAGATATTTAAACACCGTTATTTATGTGTTTGTATTTTTTTCATCAAATACTGGTAAGGACATTAGTACATAAACAGGTAGTTGAATGCAACCCAGAGTCAATTGGCTAGTTATTTCTATACTCCAACTATACACTCAGTGATGTTCCATCTGTTAGGATATAGTGGGAAGGCAGAGTGTTAAGAGATGTTCATAATCCAAAGAGAAATGTAAGGAAGATTAGTTTGTTTTCCCTGTGCACCTATGCCTCCTTTTTAATAATTTTCCCAGGAAAGAATGTGTTTCCAGGGATTGAGGTCAGTCTCAGAATTGTCCCCTTGGATGTACCTGGAGTGATCATGTCAACGGATCTAATAACTTCCTCCTGTAACTCCTTTATGGATGTGTGCGCCCTTTTCTGGAAGGCTGTCAGTATAAGTTCTTGGTTAACATAAACCATTAAACTGCTTTTGTGCAACATTGCTCTGAAAAGTAGGAGCTGCTGAGATGTTACATTACAACAGGGAAAACCTTGCCGAGATTTCAGATCTGGTGGCAATCTCTTGGTGCCTAGAGCTGCATGAAGCTCTCATCTGATTTTGATGATTACCAAAATCTTGGTAATCAAGGAAAGGCTGTGTGTGATCTTTGTCTCTCCATGTGTGACTGGTGAGACAAAGCGCAGTCAACAGGAAAGTCTTACTATGAAGGGACTGGGAGGTCAATGACCATGTGGTTCCCCCAAAGAAGCACTGATGCCTGTAGTAAAGCGCTTGAGAAGAAAGGGGATGCTAACACATTGCCAGGAAACCTGCCATCCTCTCCCTTGTGGTGCAAGTGGGTTCTGAAAAATAAAACTAAAAACCACTACAATGTATACTAGGAAGCCTTGATCAGGACCCTAGAGTGAGTGGACATTTTTAAGTGCTTATTTTCAAGAAGGATACATTGAATACAGAACAGTGCACAAAGAGCAGGTAGCCCATACAAAGATCCTGTCCACTGATAGCCTGTCAGCCCTCCGCATTCTGTATCTATGGGTTCTGCACCACTAAATTCCACTAAGCCAGACTGGCAATATTGGGGTGAGGGGGTGTTTATGTCCAGAGTGTTTTGTCATTCTCCTCCAAACAATACAACAACTATTTATAGCGCATTTACATGCATTAGGCCATACAAGTAATCTAGAGATAATTAAAGGTACATAGAAGGATTCCATAGGTTAAAAGTTACTACACCATTTTACACAGTGGACTTGATTTTGGTATCCTTTGCAGACACCAAAAATCAACTGCATATCCAGGTGGCCAAAGACCCCTCCATTCCTTTCCCCTCTATCTCCTTTTTTCCACACTCATTTATGTAATCTACTTGGCCCATAAAAACATCTGAGCTTATGACTCAGAATAAAATCTTCGTATTTTGATTATCAGCCAAATCCTGCAGTCATCCTGCCAAAGATAAACCTCTCTGTGAAGAGACTAGCCTTCTAACTGTGGTTTTCTTTTACCTCTGCTTTGGGGCAAGCTTTTTATCAAGCAATTCACATTCATCTGCTCTAATCTGTTTTCATTTATAGCATAGACTAATTGTAGCTCTCTCATAAAGTTAAGCACTGGGAAATAACAGCTGCAAAAAGAGGAGTTCCAGGATTTTTGTTTTGTTTTGTGTTCTGCTCTAGGAGTATCAGACATTGTTTAGTTCAGGCTCAAGGTGATGATGGTACTTATTTGTCTACAGCTATGGAGCACCAAAGTGGAAAGTCATCATGATTAAAGACATAGTTGAAATTAGTTCCTCTTTCCTTGCCCTGAGTCTGCCCACTTGTTTCTCTTCTATCTGGGAGTGAAGACAGTCTGTGGTCACTCAGGGAGCAGTACAGGTAGGGTGAATCAACCCATTAGGAACAATAAGGGTAAAACCTTGGCGCTTTTATTAGCTTTGATTTGTGTTGCTTTCAGGGCTCAAGTGCAGGGTTTATAAAAAAGAAGCATGCAGTTATAGATTGTGTACTGCTCGTTGCTATGGTTTATATCCAATGTCTGTAAAGGTTTTATTGGGTTATTGGTAGCATGTTTATTTGCCCGAACACAAAAGTCCTGCTAGGCCTTGAGAATAATGCAGAGAGAAGGGGCTTTGCAGTCTTGTAGGATTTGGGAGAAAGCCTGCAACCTACACTCCAGGTGGCACGCAAAGGGGAAATGAGCAGGCACTAAAGAGCACAGTATACAGATGAGAATTTAAGGAGAGGTTATTGAATAGGTGTGGAAGGAGCCTGCCAAGCCAGAGTTAATGGATCCCCTGGCTATTTTTGTAGATTTAATTCATTTTGGTTTACAGTTGAAGAGGTTATGGAAAGACAATGCTAAAACCTATTTAATAATATCCTAATTGAGTGATGGGATAATTTTTCATCAAAATTAAATGAACATGCGTGCTCGTGGATGGATAATTACTTATGCTAAGCTCTATACTAGGTATCTTCTATACCAGTACTATTAACACTCAAACCAGAAAAGTCTTTGCTTTAGGAACTGTCCTGTGCTTTGCAGAATGCGCAGCAACATGCATGACTTCTCCCCACAGACACCAGTTCCATTTGTAGCCCTCTGGGTGAATCCTAGCTCCAGATATTATCAAATGTGTGTGTGTGTGTGTGTGTGTGTGTGTGTGTGTGTGTGTGTGTGTTGGGAGGCATTGGGGCAAAATTGCTCTTGTTCACAATCACTGCTTTACACAAAGTGTACATATTTACGTATATATGTGCTGGAGAGACTTATTGTAGTTAGTTATTCATGAAATTTCAGAGAGAAAACGTTAAACGCAATAATTTTAACTAACTTCACCACTTTGAAGTGTCACATGTGGGTCCCAGAAATTAAGGTCAGGAGATTTATAAGAAAGGAGAACAAGGTAGTCAGTGGGACAGTTGTGCTAAGCAGGCCTTATTCTAACAATGCTTGAATCTGAAGCCTGGGGTGGGAATATGTATAGCTGTGAAGCGTGGAGCATTTAAGACACATCTCAGTGTGCTAATATTGATCCTTGGACAACATCTTTCTAGAAGTTGTAAACCAGGAAGATAAAAAAAGAAAAAAAGAAAACCTCCAGTGTCTTGAAAAACACTCTTTTCTATTCTGGTCTCCAACATTAAAACTTGGTACTTATCTTTGGATTTTTCAACAACACCAACATCAAAATTAAGAGGCAGAGACCCCCATACTTCTCTGTACGAACCAAGGAAATGGACATTTATTTCACTAAATAGGAGTCAAATCACAGCTGCTGCTATTCCCTATGTTGCTTGAGTGGAAGCAGACACAAGCGGAACTGGTTTGCTTCTAAATCTTTTCTTCCAGGTTTTGGATCCCAAAACTACATTTAAATTGTAAGTGCACTTGAGTTTAGTGCAGGTGGCAGAATTACCATGTGAGCAGAAGTTTTTATTTTATTATATTGGGGGGAAAACAATAAGGATAGTTTAGGTTATCCATGTTTTAAGACTGTCTCAGACAAATTATTCTAAACACTCATAGTGCAGTTGGATTGAAGAAAAATAAACCATTACTACCCTGACTTTTCAATTATTTTTTTTATTTTTCAGTCAAAGGTACCAAATCTATAGCCTCAAGAAGGTAAGTGAGTGCTCTAACACTGAACTACACCCCCAGTCCAGTACACTCGTCTTAATGATGCTATATGTTGGTAGAGTAGGGCCACTATATGAGCACTACAGCTCAAGAGACAGGGTCTCAGACATAGAAAACAGAATTGACTAGCAGGAAGGGGACTAAAGAAAACAGTATTTTATCAGACACTCAGAAGTCAACTGAGCTCGGTTTTTTAAGAGCTGGCATATTCACTGGCAGGTTTAGTGAGATATCAAAACTCTTGGGAAGTTCAATAATGGAATTGATTAACAATAAACTGAGGTGTCAAGAGGTTTCAGGTAACTGAGGAAATGAGAAGAAAGAGAGGGTAGGAAGACAGGAACAGCATCATTTACTAATTAATGTCAGTGTGTTACAAGCCAGGCAAGGCATTTCAATAACAACCTTGCACAGCGTATTGTGAAGGAGAAGGACGAGTTTTGTCCAAATCACTTAGCTGATAAGTAGAAGTGTTAGGATTATAATAAGATCTATACAATTTCAAATTCACAAGCAAGAGAAAAACATGTCACTTTCTCATGTGTTTCTCCAGTCAAAGAAATTATAACAGAATCTAATATCCTTCAAATTATCTCTGAAAAAATAAGTGATGTTTTCATTCTGTATGAACCTTGGAAATGCTGGCAAATTATATAAAATTATTTAAAGCAAGACCCACAAAGGTATCTGCACAAGTTCTCAAAGTGTGAACACTGCAAAGCCACATTAGAGGCACAAGGTGACATTGCTTAGTAATGAATACCCAGGCCTCTTTAGCAGTACGAACCGAACCCCTCAGAAACTACAGCCACATGAGTGCATTTATATCAAGATTTTGTGCCCATTAAAATTTGAGAACTACTTAACTTGTATGTTGGAGAAATACAGAAAATAGATGGAGTCTTACAAACATTTTATTGAGCAGTATCAGACTTTCCTTCTCAGAAGCCAGTTGGTTTGAGGAACTGAACCAAGAATTGCTAATGGATTCACTGACTACGGAGTTTTTCAAGTATCACTGCTCTGCCAGTGAACTGTGAAGTCAATGAAATCCCCAAATCAGACCAATCTGGGATTTGTCCTTGCCAGAGAGAAGCACAGGTGAGACTAGCTGCAAGCTACAGAAAATTATCTTTGTATTCAGAACCCACAGGCCTGAGACACAAGGGAACTTGGGAAAGAAGAATCTAGGTAGTGCCCTGATGCTGTGTGTTTTCCAACCTGTGATTCAGTGGCAGGTATCAGAGGATTGCAAATTGATACTTTTTAAACATCTGCCTTCACACTTATTAAATGAGAGTACTTTGCTTCTCCCTCTTAAAAATAATATCCTTTTATTTTTATCTTAATTTCATATAGTCTCATATGGACCAAAACAACAAAATAAAACAAGAAATAGGACATTTAATTAGGAATAAAATGGTGTTGGGCTTTTGTATTATGAGATGGCTATAGTTTATCTGTAAGTCCTTAAAAACGCACAATAACCCTGGCTTATAAAAGAAGTTATTTCTCTCCCATAGGCATTCTAGCCAACAGTGTTACCCCATGGTGTCCACGAGCCAGGGTCCTTCTACCATATAAATTTAGGTAGCTTCTGTTGTCATGTTTATGGTCTCCAATGACTGACAGCCCACTTCTGCTTTAATCTGATGGGCTAAAGGTTGTCACATGGTCTTATAAAGAAGATGGAAAACATAATTCTCTTTAGGTGATTGTGCAAAGCTAAAACTGATGAAAGAGATTCTATTAGTATTTAAGAATGAGAGATGATAATATTTGAAGAAACACAGCAGTCTTTCTCACAAAACTAAATGCCCTTTAAAAGACATAGGTATATACATTCTAGCCTCCTGGAAAACTAAAGTAGGGTTAAAACTCATGGAAGAATGTTACAGTGAGGCTTTTATAGGTAAATGGATGAGACTTGAGACCATACTCATAAGCGAAATAAACCAAACTCACATGTGTAAACCCCGCATCGTCTCCCTAGTGTAAGAAACTGAAAGACTCAATAAGATACAAAATTCCCAATAAATATGGAGAAATGGTTCTGAAGTCCAATGGTGCTTTTATTCTTTGATTTGATTGGTTTAAATCCCTTTCCTACTATTTGATTGCAATATGTGAGAAGATAGGAACAGCTCTTTTGAAAAATGAGACACTATGGTAGCCATTGCTGGTTTATTCTTGTACGACTTGAAGGCCTGTAATGCTCTTTTGTTTTATCTGGTTTTACATTACTTTGTTTTGTTTGAGCTTATTGTCTGTAAATGTATGAACAACCATTTTGAAGAAAGCAAGGGACACTAGGGTAACCATTGTTAATCTCCTGTTGTTATGTTTTGAAAACCTGTATTGCTTGCAGTATTCTGTTTTGAAATGCAATATTATGTTTGACTCTATTCTGTTTTCTTTTGCTTTGTTTTGTTCTGTTTTGTTTTGTTTTGTTCTATTCTCTTTAAAATAAAAAATGTATAAAAAAAAAGAATGTTGAATGAAAGGGAGCAATCCAAAGTCATTGTTATTATGAAAAAAAAATCCAATTTATCCAATGCATAAAAAAAACTAAAGGAAATGCAATAAAATGTTAATTGTGAATATCTCTATTTTTTCTTACTCAGCCTAAATGCTACAATCGGTCAATACAATAACACTCTTACATATTTTCTTGGCCCTCATTTCCTTACCACCTATAGTATACTTGATTCAAGATTCCTCATTAAATGAAAAAAAATACAACACAGTGCTGACCATCGCATTTGTCATGCATGATCTAAAGTTTCTAGTGAACTCTTAAGCTGCCAAATTACCATAGTAGGTTTGTCTTGCTCATTTATGCTCCTAATTTCCCAATGAATTATTTATTTTTTCCTCCTTTCATCTGAAACCTCCAACAATTCTTTCCTTGTCCTTATACTCATCCAATTTCACTGACAAAACTGAAGCAAAACTGAAGACTTTCAAAAAGTCTCATGAGCCCTCTACCCATCTTCCAGAACCCATTTCCATGGATTCTGCCTTCCTCCTATTACTATGAATGAATATCCATGAATCTCTGTGTCAATCCCTCCATACATGAATCAGACTATTTCTCTTCATTTCCATGCAAGAACATTTATCCAACAGTTCTCGCCTTCTTTTTACATTAGTATTTCCTTTCTAGATCATTCACCTCTACATATGAACACGGTATCACTTATTCATCTTAAGGGGGAAGGGGGCAGCCTCTTGAAATCATTCTTCTTTCCACCTGTGGCTCCATTTCTCTGTTTCTCTCTGCATCAAAGCACTAAGTCCACTTTTACACTATCACATTCATCATGCTAAAATATTTCATGGCAGAGTTATCAGTGGTCTCCATTTTATATTATTCATTACTTTATTTTACGTGTGGCAAAGAATCACACATTTTTATCATGTAGTTCTTTATGGGCTTCCAGGACACTATACTCTTAGTTTATCTCATGGTTTTCTTCTGCTTCATCCCTCAGTCTTCTCCATTAGTTCCTCCACTACAACTATGAAGGATCAATTATCCCAGTCTTAAGTCAAATTTATATCTAGAACTTTTCTTTGAGTTCCTGGCTCATTATGTATCTACTTGACATCATTTAGATGATTAATCAAAATTTCAAACTAAACACCTAAAGCCGAATTGTTTATACTGTCTCAACTTGCTCTAATCTGTTATAATTACAGTTTACCCCATCTCAGTGATGTCAACTCCATCCTTCCAACAACTTTGAGCAAAAATGTAGGAGTCCTTCACGCTTTTCTTTCTTATATTCCCCATATCCAATCCATCACAAAATCTTATTGTCTGTACCTTGAAAATATATCTAGGATCTAACTGACACAACTCTCAGTTAGTCCCCCTGCAGATGACACCACTAGCATTCACTGGGATAATTGCAATTTTCCTCCATATCCTCTCAGGTCCCACCCTTTCTCCTCTCCTACCCTCTCTCCAAAATCATAAACAGTATTCTCCAAATAGCATGAAGTCTGAGAGCTTCAAAATGTGAGCCAGATGATGTCACTAGATTCTTATTTCTCTCAGAGGAAAATCTAAAGTCTTTATCTTGGTCTAAAATACAGTACTTCAATGTAGCCCTCGACCAATGCTCCAGCAACTTCCTAATGCTCTGTTACTCATAATGGTCTGTCACACTAGCCACCTTGCGGTTCCAAAGAAATGCCAGCATATGCCTATTTTTGCACGGATGCTTTCTCTCTCTGGAGTATTCTCCTGTCAGATAACTGTATCTTTCACTTTCTCACATTTTCAAATTATCACATATATAGCTCCTTATCATTGATGCCCCCAACTTCACTTTAGGCAATTTCAAATACACCTTCCCTTCAATTCTTTTTATAAAACTTGCCAAATTCTAGTAATCAATAAGGTTCATGTGTTTATTATCTATTATATACTGAAAGTTATACAGAGTACAGGATGCATGAAAGCAAGAATGTTTATCTATTTTTTTTCTTGATGTAGTCTTGGCCTTTAAAAATGACTGACACATAATAAACATATTTGGTAATTAACAAATATAGAAGGCAGGTGCAGTGGTGCACGCCTGTAATCCCAGCACTCTGTGAAATGAGACAGGAAGATAACAAGTTGGAGCCCAGCCTGAGCAATTTAGAAACTTACCCAGACTCTGTCTCAAAATAAAAAATTTAAAGGGTGGGGGTTCAGGATGTAGCTCAGTACCAAGGGTCAGGATTCACAACCTAACAAAAAACATAATTAGATGCAGACCTAGATCTAGATACAGATGCACATATACATGGACTTCATATATAATATGTATATATACATAATATGTATATGGCTAAATTTTTTTGTGTTTTTATTTTAAAAAGAATAGAACAAAACAAAACAAAGTAAAACAAAACAGAATAGAGTCAAACACAACATAGCATTTCAGAACAGAACACTGAAAGCAATACAGATCTTCAAAATATAACAACAGGAGATTAACAATGACTATCCTAGTGTCTCTTGCCTTCTTCAAAATGGTTGCTCATACATTTACAGACAATAAACTCAAACAAAACAAAATAATATAAAACCAGATAAAACAAAAGAGTGAAAGCATTACAGGCCTTCAAATCAGACAACAAGAAACCAACAATGGCTACCTTAATGTCCCCTGTTTTCTTCAAAGGAGCTATTCCTATCTTCTCACATATTTCAATCGAATAGTAGAAATGAGATTTAAACCAATCAAATCAAAGAATAAAAGCACCATTGGACTTCAGAACCTTTCCCCCATATTATCGGGAATTTTGTATCTTACTGAAACTTTCAGTTTCTTACACTAGGGAGACAATGCAGTGTTTACACGTTAGTTTGGTATATTTCACTTATGAGTATGGTCTCAAGTTGCATCCATTTATCTATGAAAGCCTCAATGTGATCCTTCTTTATAGCTGAATAGTACTCCATTGTATAAAAGTACCACATCATTTTTATCCATTACTCAATTGATGGGCATTTGGGTTATTTCCAAGATTTGGCTATTATAAATTATGCTACTATAAACATGGGTGCACATATATAACTGTGGTATGATGATTTCACTTCTTCTGGGAATATGCCCAGAAGCGGAATACCTGGGTCAAGTGGGACTTGCAATCCTAGCTCTTTGAGGAAACTCCAAACTGATTTTCACAGTGGCTGCACCAGTCTACACTCCTCTCACAGTGGGGAAGGGTTCCTTTTCCCCCACAGCCTCTCCAGCATTTGTTGTTGGTAGTTTTCTTGATCCTGGTCATTTTTCTGGAGTGAGATCAAATCTCAGAGTTGTTTTAATTTGCATTTCTCTAATGACCAATGATACTGAACATTTTTTCATGTATTTATCTGCCATTCGTATTTCTTCAGCTGAGAAGTGTGTTTTCATCTCAGATGCCCACTTTTGGATGGGGTCTTTGAATTTCAAGGGCCTGATATTTTTTAATTCTTTGTATGTTCTAGATAGAAGACCTTTGTCTGAAGGGCAGTTGGCTAAAATTTTTTCCCAATTTGTGGGTTTTCTTTTCACTATGTTGGAGATTTCTTTTGACATGCAAAAACTTTTTAACAAGACAAGGTCCCAGTTGTTGATTCTGGGAAGTGTTTCCCATGCAGTTTGATTTTTGTTCATGAATTCTCCAACTACCCCTATGTCTTCAAGATTTTTACCCACTTTGTTTTCCAGCAGAACTGTTTTAATATTTAGATCTTTGATCCATTTTGACTTTAGTTTAGTGCATGGTGATAGGCTTGGGTCTGGTTTTAGTTTTCAGCATATGGGAAGCCAGTTTTTCCAGCACCATTTAGTAAAGAGGCTATCCTTCTTCCAGTGAACATGTTTGGCCCCTTTGTCAAAGATAAGGTGGCTGAGTGTGTTTGTACTTGGGTTGTATCTTCTAATCTATTCCATTGATCCTCAGGTCTGTTTTGATTCCAGTACCATGCTGATTTGACTACAGTAGCTTTGTAGTATACTTTCAAGTCTGGGATTGTGATGCCTCCTGTCCTGCCCTTGCTGCCCAGAAGTGCCTTTGCTAGTCTAGGTCTCTTCTGGTTCCAGATGAATTTTAAGAATGATTTCTCTAGATCTGTGAGGTATGCTAATGGTATTTGGATGGGAATTGCATTAAATCTGTATAATTTTGGGAGAATGGCTATTTTCACAATGTTTGCTCTTCCTATCCATGAGCATGGAGTGTCTTTCCATTTTCTGAGATCCTCTTCGATTTCTTTTTTCAGAGTACTGTAATTTTCATTGAATAGATCTTTTGCTTCCTTTGTTAGGTTGATTCCTAAGGATTTCATTTTTTTGGATGCTATTGTGAAGGGTGTGGTTTCTCTTATTTCTCTCTCAGTGAGTTTGTCATTTGTGTACAGGAGTGCTATTGCTTTCTGAGTATTGATTTTGTATCCAGCTACATTACTGAATTTGGTTATGACATCCAGAAGTCTTTCTGTGGAGTTTTGTGGGTCTTCTATGTAGAGTATCATGTCATCTGCAAATAGTGATAATTTAACTTCTTCCTTTCCTATCCTTATTCCTTTTATTTCTGTCTCTTGTCTAATTGCTCTGGCTAATGTTTCCAGCACTATATTGAAAAGGAGTGGTGATAATGGACATCCTTGTCTTGTTCCCGATTTTAGAGTGAAAGCTTTCATTTTTTGATCATTTAATGTGATACTGGCTATTGGTTTGTCATAGACGACTTTTATCAGATTGAGGTAAAGGCCATCTATTCCAATTTCCTGTAGGGTTCTTATCATGAATGAGTGTTAGACTTTATCAAAAGCTTTTTGTGCCTCTATTGAAATGACCACGTGGTTCTTATCTTTGACTCTATTGATATGGTGTATTACATTTATTGATTTGCATATGTTGAACCATCCTTGCATTCCTGGAATGAATCCCACTTGGTCATGGTGTATAATCTTAATCACATGCTGCATTCTGTTTGTATATGGCTAAATTTTTAGTGACATTTTATGCTTCAAACATTTCTTACTTTACAAAGTAACTTTAACGCATCATTTTGTTACTGATATAGCAAAAACTGAATTTAAGACTTTTTTTTAAAGCTCTCAATTCTATTTCTAGCACAACCAAATACTAAACATTTAATACTAAGTGATTCAATTCATTTGTGGGAATTTCATGTTTATCTTTTTAAAACGGGGCTTCAAAGGTTAATTGAGCTGAAGGAGATTTCATAAGAGAAGACAACAAGATTGTGTTCAAATATATAAAGTTATACATATCGGCAAAAGGAAATTATTTTTAAATGGGACAACAACTATCCTTGGATAATTAAGCATTGGTCTTTCAAATATTTCTTTCAAAATAATTTTTTTTGGAGACAGAGTCTTGCTTTGTAGTTCAGGCTGGTCTCAAACTCACTATGTAGCCAGAGCTGGCCTCAAACTCACAGCAATCCTCCTGCCTCAGTCTCCCAGGTGCTGTGATTACAGTAAAATATATTTTTATATTTAACCTAAGAATAAACAAATAAAACCTAGCTATTCACCACTTATTAGACACATATGAATGCAGAAACCTCTAATTTATCAGCATTCTTTATTTAGTGGTAGAAATAATATGGCCAGGATTTAACTGGCAGCAAAACTGCGATTGTGGCTTGCTGAGTGCCACCCCAGAGCTCTTTCTGCAACATCACGCAAGATTCTATGGGAAAGAAAGAGGGTACTATTGCAGAAGGATGCTTGTTAACTTCAAAAATGAATGAACAAATGCATGAATAAATAATTAATCAATCTAAAAATGCCTGATCTAATATTGAGGTTCAAAGTTTTAATTGTGGAAAAGGAACACTAGAAGCACCCTTTTCCTCTTGAGGTAAACAAGGAGCCAAGCAACAGAAGAAGAAAGATAGGGATAATACAAACTAAGAAATTGAAAGCAAAACCTTTTCTACAAGAAGAAACTAAGTGAAACTACAAAGTACTCTTAAGTTTAAGAGGATTGTCTAGGGACCAACATACCTATTTCCAGGAAGCCTGCTAATAGACATTCAAATGAAATTAAGAAAATCAAACATAAGGAAGGCTTCGGTTTGGGGTTTTTACTCCTGCCATGCAAGTCAGCGTGGCTCTCAGCAGGACTCTTTTCACAGAATTACTCATAATGCTTGACACCATGATAATTCCCTCCTGCATAGATGCATGTTCTACTAAAGGCACTGAAACTGTGTCAAAGGGAAAAAATAAATGATTCAGCAAACTGTTGATGTAAAACAGAGAAATAAACACTCCAAGATGTTGCTCCATGCCAAGTTACTGCTCCCAACCCAGCCAGGAAAGACAGTGAGAATATTATGCATACAGAAGAGTTACATAAAATATTTCCAACTAAACAAAAACAATGCTTGATTGACTTGCGGTCTGAAGTTAAACACAAATCTGAAAAGTAGACTGAGGAATTGGAGGGTTGTATTGTTTTGGCTGTTTGTTTCAGGGTTTTGTTTTGTTTTGTTTTGTTTTTTAACTGTGTCGTCCTAATACTCTATAGCCGAGAATTCTTCCTGCTCATACTTTCAGATCTTTAGTGACGCACTAAAAATATATTGATCTAAAAATCAGAAAACTAAAACTGCAATGTAGACTCTTACTCCACAAACTTGTAGGGAATACTTGATCCCTCTTGACATTTTTAAGATTACAATATGTGATTAGCTCATCACTTGAGACAATATCCACTACAAAATTCTAGCATGTCTTGTAGCTTTCACCTTATTCAACACCGTCCTAATGACTTTCATGGAAGAGGCACAGGAGAGGGTCGGAGGGCTTGAACCCTAGAACTATCAGGGTCACAGTAGGCAATTTACCAAGTTCCTATTAACCCTGGTGCTCACATGTGCTAAATAAAATCACAACAGAAAGTCTACTTCTCAAATATTGAACAACCAGGATTAAATCACAATGCATAATTATTTTCCTTAATATTTTTTATTTAAAAAAATCTTCATCTTCACAGAAAAACTAAGAAAAACACACACTAGACTTCTATAGATCCTTCACCAAATTTTCAACTTGACACATTTTCCTGTCTTCTTTGCACACACACGCACACACACACAGAAATCTTTGTGTATGTATATGACCTTATCGAACTATTTTAAACAACTTTGAGATTCCCACAACATTTGACCTTTAAAGCCATCATGCCATTTTCTAAGAGCAAGACCCTCTTCTATACAATCCCAGCATGATTTCCTGCTCAAAGATTTATAACACTACTAAAACTATGTTAACCAATTTATAGTTCATATTCAAGTATTTCCAATTTAATTGTGCATTTGGTTTTTGTAGCTTCTCCCTTAATCTAGACAAACCTGTCAGTTTTTTGTTTGTATGCTTTTATGGTCTTTCGTGATTTTAGTAATTTTAAGAACTCAAGTTTTTGAACGGAATGTTCCACATAAAAAGTGGGCAAATCTCATAAATATAATGTCGATGAAAGATTCCAAACATGACACCTTATAAAAACAGACAAAACTTATTTATGCTATTAGAATTAGGACATCAGTTAACTGTAGGGGTGACAGACTGGTCAGAAATGTGACAATGACTCTTGACCTAGATGCTGAATACATGAGTGTGTGCCTATACATTACTTATGAAATTAATTATTTAATTGAGCAATCATTTGTTGAATTAACATAAATTTAAAAACTAAGAGAAATATAATTAAAATTGCACTAATGCTCTATCTTCATTTTAAAATAAATGCATATAGATAGCAATGTTTGAGTTAATTATTCAAAGTGTGTGAATAGATATATATTTAACTTCATATATAAAAACTGAAAATTACTCTTTTTTTCAGTACGGAGATTGAACTCATAGCTACCACTAAAGTAGGTCCCCAATCTTCTTTTTTAAATATTATTTTGAGACATAGTCTTGATAAATTGCCTATGCTGGCTTTGAACTTAACTATCTTGCTGCCTCAGCCTCCTGAGTAGTTGTGATTACAGCCATGGAATAGATATAAATTACAAAATGAATTAAATAAGAGTTAAGGAACTGAACTAGGTCAACAAACAAGAAAAAACAAAATTATATCCAAATACATTGGAAGAACAATTGGTTTTGGAAGTCCAACTGATTTTAAAAGTGAATACTTTTGATAGTTAAAGCATTATATTTAATATTGAGATTGACTATTCAACAATCTATCTCTCCCTCTCCCAATCTTGGTAGCTCTGGGAACTACTTCCAAGATGAAGCTCTGGGTTGGTTTTTGTTTTTGTTTTTGTTTTTGTTTTTGTTTTTGTTTTAACTAATTAGTACAAAAGCTCTTTCATTGTTGTGATTGGATCAGGTGACCCACTAACAAGCCAATTAATTACCTATTCAAAAAGTGCATATGATTCAATTTAAAAAAATAAAATATAAGAGATTTTCTATGAACATCCACCTTATAAAAGGTTCTAAGAAACCAATCATTTCGTTCTCAATAATATGCTATAAAGTATGATACCCAGCATTGCTGCAGATATTTTGGCCTCAATCAGGAAGTCTGCCTGAAAATTCTGTGACCTCAGAAGACAGAATGGAGAGGCCACAGAAACCAGATCATTGATGTCATATACCCATGGAATCGAAGCAAATTCTAAAGCCAAAACCCACCTAACCTCTTCAACATCCTGGTATATAAGCATATAAATACGTAACAAAAAAATGACATAAGTTTTTCTACTGTGTGCTACGTAAAAATTTAAAAAAATGAAATCACTCCAATAAAACACAGAAAAGAAGCTAGCAACTCAACACTTTTGGAGAAGGCGGTACCATCCTATCATAAAACCGAACAAAAAAGCAGTATGCATAGACGTGGAAATTCCAAGCTAAAGTTTATGAAATAGAGTGCAAATGATAATTCACCGTTGCTAAACATGACTTATACTAGCATTATGAAGGTGGTTTAATTTTAACCATTTAAAATATCCATGAATTTCATAATATAAAATTTAAAATAAAATCACCACACTAAAAGACAGAAACACAGCATGTTGATCAAACCTCTCATAAACTACAAATATTAGAACTTCGCAGTTTGATAAAAATATTCCATTTTTAAGCTTTAACAGCCAATATCACCATTACTGATAAAATACTGACAGAAGAAAACAATACTCAATATAATCGCAATTACCATATTTAACAGTCCTTAAATGTTTTAATTTTAAAGCCATGAAATATCAGCTCTCAACAATTAGCCCTAAAAATTAGATCCATAACTAAATGTAGATATTGAGAAAAATATATATTTTGCTTTAGAAAGCATGGCATATCTCATTATTGCTCCAAATTTTTCACCCTCCTAGACATAGATTTATACAGCTTGTGTGCACATGTTTTTCCACACGATTTTATAGTTCCACTAGGAGTCCAAATACATTTTCCTACTTCATGAGGGCTGAGCTGTAAGATTTGCTTTGGCCAATGGGACATTATTAGACATCAAGCAACTTGAATCTTTGAAAAATGCCTGTATGGTGTGACCAGCTGACTGTTTCATTTCACCATTGCAACTAAAACAAGAAAAAAAGGCCCAAAATAAGGAAAGACACATGGAACTGACTAGAAGTCAACTCACATCTTGAAGCAAAACTGTTCGACCAAGCCTAAAGCACAACTGACCATCAGATCTATGAGCTTGGGAATGAATGTTTGGTCTTTAAATCATTGACTGATAGACTGATCTGTTACACAACATCACTGCAAAAAATAGTTGATGATACCATGTATGTTCTTTTAAGTCTTAAAACTAAAGTGCTATCTTTAAAATATTGCTTGAATATTTTTGCATAATGCAATAAGACACAATATAAAACTATGAGATAGCTTTTGGAAAGGAGAAATAAAGTGACTGACTCTATACAGATATGCATATAAATATCTCTATATTGTTTTTTAAGTAAAATATGTGAGACAGAAAGCCTCATTCTAAATATTAATTCTGCTCCTGACAATTTCTTCACCTGGATAGAGAGGAAAATAAAGCATCAACCTTCTAAATCTGTTAAGAGGAATGAACACATTAATATTTGTAAAAGATTTAGAATAATGTCAAGCAAATAAGCAGTATGAAATGATTATTAAAAGCTAATATTTTTAAAAAAATGTATGGCCAAACTAATATATTGAAAAATTTAGTTGCTAGTAACAGGGTTCAGAAATTGGGCATATGTAATTTCAATTGAAATTTCAATTTTGAAAATGAAGCATTATAAACTAACTCAAAATATATTTTAAAATGCAAAACCCATGCAAACTGTTTAAGAAGAAAATCAGGATGGAGCAGCTGGACCACCAGATATCAAGGTTAATTATGAAGTAACATGGTAGTTACATCATTGTACTAGTCACACGTAGCTCTTTGTCATTTAGTCTGTGGCCAAGTCCAAATTGAGATTGTCTGTGAATGTGAAAGAATATAAAGTATAAAATAGTTTGAAGACATAGTATAAAAGTATAAATATCTAGCCAGGCCTGGTGGTGCACAGCTGTAATCCCAGCACTTGGGAGGCTGAGACAGGAGGATCAGGATCGTTGAGAGTTCGAGACTAGCCTGGGCTACAAAGTGAGCTCAAGGCCAGTCTGAATGACATAGTGAGACCCTGTCTCAAAAAGACAAGGACCAGGGATTTAGTTCAGTGGCATAAGCACCTGCTCTGCAAATGTGAGGTCATGAGTTCAATCCCTGGTGCCGCAAAAAACAAATAAAAAAGGAAGTATAAATATCTTAAGAATTTCATGTTGAATACATGTTAAAATATTATAATTTTAGTATAGTGCAAAATTAAATTAATTTGACTATTTCTTCATTTTACTTTTTTTATAATGGCTATAATTTTGTTAACTGTTAAAAAACTTATTGGCACATATTAATTGTACATATTTGTGGGAAGTACACGCATAAAATTTAAAATCATCAGATAAGGGTAATTAGTATATGTATTAGCTCAGACACTTGTCATTTCTTTGTGCTGGAAGCATTCAGAATCCCCTTTACTGGCTATTTTGAAATATACAATCAAATGTTGTCAAGTATCATTACCGTATTGTGGTACATAGAACATTAGAAGTTAATGTAATACGGATGTCATTTGTAGCCTCACATATTTCTATTAGTAGTTGTTTAGACAAGTGGTGAAGTATATGACAATCCCATGAAAAGAAAAGAATAGAGAACAGAAGAAAAAGATATAAAGTGATAAAGGAACATGCTTTCTTATCAAATAGATATTCTGATCACTGGAGAAAAATGTAAAATTCTGATATAATTGCTTATCCATACGGACAAGGAAATAGAATCAAATCCTTTCCTGATAGCTTAAAGAAGAATTAATTGTGCTTTAAATGTTAGAATTCAAACCATAAAAGATAATGAAGGTTTTTTGAAAATAAGGCACAAAAGGAACAGATCATAAAGTCAAGGATACATAAATCTGCCTATGAAAATTTAATAACTTCAGTTCAACAATCAAAATAGACTACAAATTACAAGAGTAAAAAATCAAGCCATAAACAAGACTGTATGTGTAACAATTATTAAAAACATAAAAAATAGAAATAGAACACTGGGATCCAATTAGAAAAAAAATGTTTTGACAGGAAAAAAAAGAAAACTAGGCAAAGAATCTGAATAAAAATTTCTCAGGAAAAAAATATGAATAATTTAAATAACTTCAATACACTTAATATCCTTTAGGAAAGAGAAAAATTATCATTAAAAATCACATTGAAGGGCCAGAGATTTAGCTCAGCAGCACTGGGCCTGCCTGGAAAGCATGAGGTCTTGAGTTTGATTCTCGATAATAAAATAATAATAATAATAACAATAATCACATTGAAATAACACTTCATATCTACCACGCAAACTTAAAGTCACTAATGCTGAATACTATTTTTTTAAAAGTGGGATGCTTTACCTTTTACCAGAAGAAATGAAAGCCAAAACAACCACTTTGAGAAACAGCTTAGCATTTATCCAGTAAAGTAATATATACACATATGTTCACCACGACTCAACAAGTACAATCTTCAATGCATCCTCTGGATATAACTTTGCAATTTTGCACACAGACATGTCATATACAAGAATGTTCAAACCAATATTTTTTCTGTAACTAGGGAAAGAACAATAATTCGAAAACAACCCAAACAACCATTAAGAATGGAATGAATAACTGAGGCATAGTCACTCGATTGCAATGAAAAACAAGTACAGTGACATTTATCAACACGAGTGATTCAACACTGTATGGCATCAGGTGAAAAAATAAATGACAAAAGTGTCACACTGTGTGGCTACATTTACATAAAATCCAAAGGCAAGAAAAAGGAAACAATACTTTCATTAGATATTGAAAATACGTAGAAGTTGAAAACTTATGGAAAAAAACAACTGCTTTTGCAAGTCAGAGGGGTGCTCCTGGTGGAAAGGTAGGGGAGAGTTCCACAGCTGGGGAGCACACAGGGGCACTGACACGTACTGGAATCAACTCCTGTTATGATCCAGAAGGTTTATCATTAAACAGCACGCATATATTCTACATGGTCACTGTACATACATTTTATATTTTGTCCACTTGTGTGTGTATAAGAAATATTTCATAATAAGAATATATATATGATAAAGGTTAATAACTGTGTAAAAATAGTTGAATATAGTACAATAGACCTAATAAATACTACACAAGAAGATAACATATCTAAATGTTAAGGGCCGAGGATCTAGCTCAGTGGCCTAAGCACCTGCCTTGCAAGCGTGAGGTCATGAGTTCAATCCCCGGTGCCGAAAAAGAAAAGTAAAAACAAAAATAAAAATCTGAGAAAAACATATCTAAATGTTAAGAATATCATATACAAAATCTTAATGGTAAACCAAAGCTAGGACATGACTGTAATATGATAAACAAAATATGCAAATATTTCACTATATACATTAAGAAAGAAAATACTTAAGATCCATACAAAATAAAGTAGGAAAAAGTCATGAATAAATCATTCACAGAAACACAAATGGATAAAAAAATATGAAAAAAATCATCTTCAGTGATTAAAAAGTAGAAACAAAAACCAAATATTTTTCTTTCAAATCTGCAGAAATTTTAAAATGGTACTAAGTGGTACAGTAGGGATAAGAAAAGAGAAACAGCCTTTTAGAATCATGGAAGAATTCAAATTCTTTCTGGAAATATGCTTTGCCAAATTTGTAAGCTACTTTAAAAGGTCATACTGTTGTCCTAATAATTCAAACGTTAGTGTTCTTATGGAAACAACTAGGCAATATAGACAATAATTACACAGTATTTTTGGCACATCATTCATGTAAGGTAAGAGGTAGAAAGGTAAATGTCCAAAATTTAGAGAAATAGTTAAGCTTGTTATTGAATATATTTAAAAGAATTATGTTACAAGAAAAAATTTCTGATTGAATTTAATGACATTGGAAATTGCTCATGATAGACTATAAATGCAGGAAGATGCAAATTTTTTATTCACATAACTATACACAGATACCTGTGTTTATGTATGTATGCATATTTAAGACTGAAAAGTATGGCAAATCATCAACAGGTTTTCTTCTAGTTTATAATCTCAGTTCTATTTTCCAATTTTATACAAATTTGATTGCTTTTATAATCAGAAATAAATGTAACATTTAGAAACACAAATGCTGTAATATGTGAGAGCCCCATACTTATAATTATAATTCTGGATTTTAAAGGCAAAGGAACGCTGCGTAAGTGTACTTTTGGAAAAGTTCTATTTCTTTTTTCTGAATTCAAATCCTAATGGTCTAGATGGAGCACCTATCTAAGAAAAGGACTATTTTTGCAGATAGTGCATAAAGATGAGCTACTGGAAAAAGATTATAGTGGTGATCACAAGAGTAATAACAGTGACATGTACAGAGAGTGTTCCAATTTACATAGCACTTTTAGACACACTATCTCTTCCAATCACACCAGTCCAGTGGCAGAAATGTCACAGTCCAGAATATGTCCCATCTGTTTATCCTGCCCCAGCCCAACATACTCTGTTGGGTAATACAGGAAAGCAGAAGATAAGAAAGTGCATTCAAGAAGTTCGCAGTCTGGTTAGATGATAAAACCTGCACCCAATAAACATTATGTGACCAGAGTCAAAATTAATATTAATATATGTGGGTTTTCCAGCTTTCCCCATTGTCTGCCTACTAAAGGTAACCTGCTTTGCTAGTTCAGTTTATTTCCACTTCCATTATTCAAAGAAGAGTAAGCAGTTCCTGGAGTATCTCTGCACTATAGCCAGAGTTTTCTCTGGAGTTTTGTCATCTGGAGCTGGAAGAAAGGCTGAGAGTTCTGGAAGTTGGTGGGGAGTGGGGAGGCAGGAGGAAAGCAGTTTTAAAACAACCATGGTATAATGTATGAATTAAGTATATGGGGGAAATGAGATGTTCAGAGTAGATATAATGTAGAAGATACATGTTCTCCATGATGTTTTCAAAACAGTATTAAGAAACTTGAGTCAAGGAAAAAATCACATTTGGTTACCAGACATTTTCTAAGCATATTAATCTCATCCTGGATCAGAGTTTAATGCCAGGATAATGTTTTCTTTCTATTTAGAGAGAAAAGCACCAGCCAAAGAGACTTATCACAGAAGCTCTTCTTTAACTGTGACACAATAGTTTCAAATTTGCAACTGAATCTAAGCCAAGGTCTTTGTGGTAGAATTCTAGCATGACCCTCAATGTTCTCCATCTCCTGGATGTGTGCCCTGGTGTAATGCCCTCTTCCTCAGTGTGAGCTAAAACTAGTGTTTTGGTCACTTTTTCTTCGTTGCTGAGACAAACACCTGACACCAAAATGAAACAAGGAAAGGTTTATTTAGCTCACAGTTTCTGGAGATTTCAGTCCATAATCAGCTGGGTCCAAGGCAGGGTGGCACAGCACAGGGATAGCACTTCAAGGCAGCAGCCAGAGCAAAAGAGCACAAAATGCAAGCCTCTTCTCTACCCTTACATTGTACACAGGCCACCCCCCCCCTTCCCAGGGTAGGTGTAGCACTCACAAAACATCCTTGCCCTCCTTTGCACAGGATGAGGACATTTACAAAGAACGAACCCTGGTTCCCTGCTGAGTCTCTGAGTTAAACTTTTAAACTTCTCAAGTTGACACAATGTATTAACCATAACAACTAGTGATGAGTTTCTAATCAGTAGAACACAGCAGAGCTGATGAGATGTCGATTCCATGTGTAGAGCACAGACAAATGTGACTTCTATCTGGTTTGCACTCCCTTCATTGCCTTTTTCACTTGCTAGACTAATGAAATGAGCTGCCACATCAGTGAAGCAGGAGACACACTTGACAAGGAATACAGAATCGCTTTCATTCAACAGTTGGCAAAGAACACAGTCCTGCTGTCAGTCAAAGTGAGCTTAGAAGTGTGTCCTTACCAGATTGAGTCTTGACATGACTATAGACAAGGTAACACTTTAGTGAAAATTTGTGAGAGGTCCTGAAAGCAAAACTCAACTAAGCCTATCCCAGACTCTGACCCACAGAAACTATTAGACAATAGGTATGTTGTTGTTTTATACCTCTAAGTTTTGACTGTAATTTGTTACTCAGCAATATGACTAGTAGAGTCATACACTTGCTGCTTTCATTTTGTTCTTTTCCTCATGTGTCTTCTCCATCATTCTAGTTTTTCCCCTAATACAAGTATTCACTTGGATTACTTCTTAAGCATGAAGGCTGAGTGTGAAGAATCAATTGAAGGGGTAAAATTGGTCTCTGGGCAGAGGAAATGCTGCTCCTTCCATAGAAATCCCAAGTCCATTACCCATGCCAGAGCAACACCATGGCCCTCAACATTCATTACCCAACCTACCTCCCCATAAGCTAGAGAAATTAAATGATCATAACTATAACCCAGCCCTCCTGTTCCTGAAATGGGCCCAGTGATGCAGAGCATCACTTCTTCTGTAGACCATTAAAATGCAACAGATGCCATTTTCACTGAAATGTTTATGGAAAAGTTCAAGATGCATTTTAGGACACTTTAAAGTCATATATATCTGAAAATTGCACAAAACACTGATAGTGACAGCTGCATGACAGTATATCTTTAGCTCATTCAAGAGAGTAGGAACAGCTCTGTGTCTCTAGTCTGTGTTTTGTTGAAACATAATTTTAACAGACGATGCAGCAGCCATGCTTTGGCAAGGGATGATGCAGGAACCGTACATGTTAGTCCCTGACCAACTCTATGTCCATGGATTTGGGATGCTGGCCACAACCATCTACCAAATCCAAGCAGACCCTCTGTTTTATATTCCCTTAGTATGGGGCAACAGAGGCACCAGCTAACCAATCACCTAATCATGGAGAAGGCCAACACCTGGGGAGAGAAGGCAAGCCAGGAAAATGAGGAGGACCAAGAAGAAAATACAGATCTAACTGGCAGTGCTAGCCCCCAAGAAAAGCCCACAGCTATAATAAAATACAAAAGCAACATGAGGTTTTGCTCTAAAAGTGACTACTTCATTGCAGCATGGAGTTAGAGAAGAAATCCAGTGCAGTGCTTGCCATATTGCAGAGACAATTTGGTCAGGCTTCATTTTTTGAAGTGGTTGTTCAAGATTGAGCCACAGAACAATTCCACTCCAGGGTTACCAGTGTTACCTTCCCACAGTGACTGGGTGAAAGATAGCCAGGGGAGACAACTGCAGAAAGGGTACAGGCTAGACATGGAGTCCTTGAGAAGTTTAAACTAGATTAGGAAGGACATGGGCTCTGATTCTTGTACTGAGAAACCAGACCCAGTGAGTGTGGCTTTCATAAGAGCCTGGATCTGAAACTGATGGCATTAAATCCAACTGTCTGCTTGAAGCCAACCTTGTGACGTACATCTAACAGTAACCAGGGGGTTGATTGCTTTTCCTATCAACCAATATAAACAAGGACACCTTGGTTTGGATGTTTGGAACAGTCTGGCTTAAAAAGACTGATGGGCTATCTAGAGTTGGGAAGGTACTGCATAAACTCACAGGTCATAAAACTAGCTGAAGAAAATTGTAACTTGCTGTATTTCAAGGTTGTGGATCCTGGAAAGAAAGCATTCATTTAAACACACGGAGAAATTTTTTCTTTACCCATTGTCTCTGTCTGTATGGGTATGTATGTATGTACATATGTATGTATGTATGTACATATGTATGTATGTATGTATGTATGTCTCTCCTTCTTTCTCTCTCTCTCTCCAAGTCTCTCTGTGTGTCTGTCTGTCTCTCTCACTCTGACCATCTCTCTTGGTCTCTGTTTCTCTTTCTCTGTTCTCTCTCTGTCTTTCTCTGTCTCTGTCTCTCTCTTGCTCTTTCCTTCATTGATTTGGGGTGGGTTGGGTTCTTTCTCCTTTTTATTTCTTCTCTTTTCTCCTTTAAAAATTTTCCTTCTTTTTCTTTTTCTTCCTAATTTTACTGTCAGTTTTCTCTTGTTTCTACTTTTTCTTGCTCATTCTTTGCTGTTACAGCTATTTAAAATTGTTCATTTTCATTTATTCCTTAATAAGATCTCATTTTTATGACATTTTCCTCCCTTCATCCCACTGATTAATTTTGCAAATTTTACTTTTTTCATTCTCCAGCTTCCCACCTCTTCTACTTTAGTAGTATAACCATTAACCCATAAGATAGTTGGTTAACTGTATGCTATTATTGTTGAATATTATTATATGGTTAGTAGAGGTAAAGTTCCATTCAACAGACATTTAATGTGGATCAATAATTGGTTTTTTAGTGCTTATACTATAATTATAGATCTTTTTTCAGTGGTTAAGGGGCATACATTATTGGCTCTTAAGTGAAGTCAATATCCAATTTGTCTCTGATGCTATTACCTTTGCTAATTTTACTACTATAGCCAAGTTGACATAATTGTTGCTATTAATTGGTTTCTGTTGTATGTCAATACAGTGGTACCTTGGTTCACAAAATTAATTCATTCCAAGATTCTGGCAAATATGGCCACATTCATGTTTGCACAGTCAATATGGCTGTGTTTATCACCTGATGCAGAGTTTCTGCAAAGAAAAAAATTGCCAAATGCTTCTGTTTGCAAACCAAATTGTTCACAAACAAAAGCATTCATTAACCAAGGTATCATTGTGTCTGCATTGTCTTTCTGTCATTAAAAACCCTTAGAGAAAAATAGTGAATTATTTATAAAGGTAAATCAGTTAGAAATATAACAGACTTATCAACACAAATATAAAAGTCCAGGACAGTTTGGAGTGCAATGTTTCAAGCTCTAAAAGAAAACATCTTCCAATCCAAATTGATATATCCTGCAGGACTAAAAATTTTTTAAATGGAAAACACTATTCCTTGCAATGGGAACCTGAAAGCAAGGAGGAATAACTACTGTATTTTCAGTTTTGGACTCTCAGCCAAAATTGATTAGAAGAGGCCAGGGAGATCACTATATTTTGATAAGGAAGCAATTTGACAGGAACAGATAACAATTACAAACATACATGCACTGTACATTGGCACATCCAACTTCCTAAAACAAACACTACTGAATATAAAAGATCAAATAAACATCAACACAATCATAACAGAGACCTCAATATTTCACTGTCACAAATAGATAAATCAAGTAGACAAAAAAAATCAAAGAAATATCAGAATCGAATCAAACCTTCAAACAAATGGATTAATTGATATGTGCAGAATGTTCCACCCAACAAGAACAGAATATACATACTTCTCAACCACACATGGAACTTTCCCTAAAGTAGACCACATACTAGCCAGTAAGCATGCTTAAATAAATTCAAAGGATAAAAATTATATTATACATATTATTAGAACATAATGAAATCAAACTAGAAATCAATGGCAACAGAAACCACAGAAATTATGGAAACACATGGAAAATAAACAACACACTCTTGAATGAGGGATGGGTCATGAAATCAAGGAAAAACCTAGATAGTGCCTAGAATTGAACCACAAGGTCAGTACAAAATACCAGAGTTTATCAGGCACAGTGAAAACATCCTTAAAAGGGAAGTTCATAGCAGTGAATGCCCACATCTGAAAACACTGTGAACCCAAATAAATAACCTCATAATGCACTTTGAGATAATAGAAAAACAAGAACAATCCAAATCCAAGTCTAATACAAGTAAATGATATTATAAAGATCAGAGCAGAAATCAATGAAATTGAGACTAAAAAGGAAAGCAAAAAAATCAATGAATTGAAAAGCTGAGTCTTCAAAAGAGTAAACAAAACAGACAAACCTTTAGCCAATTTTACAAAATTAAAGAAGAAACAAAGAAAAGAACCCAAATTGATGCAATTAGAATTGCAAAAGGTGAGATCTCAACGGACACTGTCAAATGCCAGTTAATAGCAACTACTTTGACAAATAGTACACCAATAAATTGAAAATTTTATTGAAAAATTCAGGAGAAATGGATTCCTTGTTGCCTATAAACTACCTAAACTGAACTAAGAAGATATAATCCAATACAGGCAATAAGCTTGAAGCAATGATTTTTTAAAAAAAACCTGCAAAACAGGAAACTTTCAGGTCCTAATGGACTCATTTCTAATACTAACCTAAAACGTTTTAATGAAATTGAAAGGGAAGGAGTATTCCCAAAAACATTCCTAGAAGATAGAATTGCACTGATTCTAAACCACACAAGGATTCAACCAAAGAAGAGAATTACATATGAATCTCTTTAATGAACATAGATGCAAAAATCCTTAAAAATAATGGCAAACAGAATGCAAGAAATCATCAAAAAGATCACACATCATGATCAAGTTGGATGGCTCAATATATGGAAATCACTAAACGTAATAAATCACAAAAACAGAAGCAAAGGCAAAGACTCACATGATCATCTAAATAGATGCAGAAAATGTTTTTGATAAAATCTACTATACATTCATGACAAAAACCCTCCAAATGGGTCTAGAAGGACCTTATATTAATTCAGTAAAAACTATTTATGACAACCTATGGCCAACCTGATGTTAAATGGGGGAAAATGGAAAACTTCCCCTCCAAAATCAGGAACAAGTCAATGACGTACACTATCGCCATTCCTGTTCAACACAGTTCTCGAAATACCAGCCAGAGCAATCAGGCGAAAGAAAGAAATGAAAGGAATTTGAATAAGTATGGAACAAATCAAATCACGATTTGCAGAGGACATGATCCGCCACATAGAAGACCTAAGAAATTCCACCAAAAGGCTCCTAAAGTTAATAACCATTTTCAGCAATGTAGCAGCATACAAAATAAATGCAAAATATCAATAGCATTCCTGTTCACCAATAATGAACTCACTCAGAAAGAAATTACCAAAACAATACCGTTCATAATAGCATCAAGAAAAGCTAAATACTTAGGAATTAATCTAACCTAGAAAGTTAAAGGCCTGTACAATAACTAAAGTACTCTGAAAAAAGAGATTGAAAAGGACATCAGAAAATGGAAAGACATCTCATGGTCCTGTACAGGGAGAACCAAAATAACCATACAGTCAAAATAACCATACTTCCAAAACTGCTACACAGATTTAATGCAGTGTCAATAAAAAATACCAACCACATTAAAAATATAAAAGAATCCTAAAATTTATATGGAAACAGAAGAAACCCAGAATAGCAAAAGCAGTCATGAGTAACAAACAGAAAATAAGGAGGCATCACAAACCCAGATTTGAAGTTGTATTTAAAAGCTACAATGATAAAAGTAGTATGGTACTGGCAGAAAGACCAAATAACAACAAAAAATGTGGATTAATGGAACAGAATAGAGGATTCAGAAACAACCCCAGTCACATTCAGCCATTTGATCTTTGGCAAAGAGAACAAAAACATACCCTAGATGAAAGATAGCCTCTTTCATAAGTGATCCTGGGAAAAATGCCTATCCATATGCATAAGATTGAATCTAGGACCCACCATATACTAACCTAAAATCAAAATAGGTCAAATACCTAAATGTTTGACAATAAACATTTAACCTGCTGAAAGGTAAAATAGGTAAAACTCTTGAAGACCTCAGTGTAGGCAAGAACTTTCTAAACAAGAACCAATGACACAAGACAGTACCAAGAATAAACAACTCACACCATAGCAAATTTAAAGGCTTCTATATAGTAGAGAAAACAACAAACAGAGTGACAATACAGCCTACAGAATGAGAAAAATATTTGTCAGTTTTTCTCAGACAGGACAGTAATACTCAGAATATATAAAGAAAAATAATTGCACTCCCAAAAAATAAATGACCCAATTAAAAAATAGTCAAATTGTATAAATAGGTAATTCTCAAAAGAAGAATTACAGATGACCAATAAATACCTGTACATGAAAAAAATGTTCAACATCCCTGTAGACTAAAACTACACCAAGATCACATCTCATCCCAGAAAGAATGGCCATCATCAAAAAATCAGATTACAACAAATGCTGGTGAGGCTATAGGGTAAAAGGAACTTTTCTACACTGTTGGTGGAAATGTAAATTAGTACAACTGCGATGGAAATAAGTATTGGAATTCATCAGAAAGCTAAAACGAAAATTCCATTTAACCCAGACTTTCTCCTTCCAGGTATCTTCCCAAAAGTGAAAGACACAGTGGTATCTCAGTTCATGAACTTAATTTGTTCTATGATTTTCACAAAGATGACCACATTTATGTTTATCACCCAAAGAAGAGTCTACGAACAAAAACAAAATTTTGCCAAATGCTTCTGTTTGTGAACCAAATCATTTGCAAACAACCTATTCATGAGTTGAGGTACTACTGTGTAACATTACAGTGAAACATAGATACCCATGTTTATAGCAACAAATTCATAATAGCTACAACTTGAAAGCAACCTACATGTCCATCAACAGATAAGTGAATAATGAAAATGTACTATTTATACAGAATGGAGTATTATTCTGCCATAAAAAGGATAAGTGAGTGTCATGTGTAGGGTAATGGATGCACCTTGAGACCACAATATTAAGTGAAACAAATCAGACACACAAGCTTAAATATCACATGGTTTCTGATATATGAGAAGCCCAAATATATGTAAAAAGCAAGATAAAAAGATAATAAAAAAGTAGGAAGATAGATTTTTCTCAAATGGGAAGTCGATCAAGAGATGGAAGGAGGGGATAGAAAGATGAAAAAATAATTAAGATGTGTTATGAATATGCATCAACTCCCCCGAAGGATGGTAATCATTATCTACTACAAACATGTAGCAATTAAAAATAAAAACAGAAAGAATGTTAAGTAGTCCTTACTGGCAATGTATGATGATGTATTTTCCTGTTCTTCCTCTGAAGTCTTCACTGGGAGGCAAATGTATCATAATAAAGAAACAACAGAGGAAGAAAGAAAGAAAGAGAGAGAGAGAGAGAGAGAGAGAGAGAGAGAGAGAGAGAGAGAGAAAGAAAGAAAGAAAGAAAGAAAGAAAGAAAGAAAGAAAGAAAGAAAGAAAGAAAAGAAATCAAGAACATCTGAGGAGCT
>RJWT010001795.1:0-45099 GCA_004365215.1 Cuniculus paca
TAACTCTCTTTTGCCCATCCAAGAGGAAGGAATTTTTCTCCACCTACCAAGCAGTGTCCATTCTCTCTTGGTGTCCTGGCTAGATTGGAAAGGGTTAGAGTCTTGGTGAGAAGACTTTTTTCATCATTCTTCTGCCTTGCAACAGCTCTCAAGTTAAAAGTATATAAAATCTAACTGCTGCAGAAAGTTGACTTCTAAAGTAAAAAGAAAATTTCCATTTTGGATTTAATATTTGCTTTTTTGGCATTTTCACTTGAGATGACAGTCTAATCATTCCACTGCCTAGAACCTGAGAAAAGGAAAAGAAGTTGAAGGGATTTTTTAAAAATTGCTTGGTTTGTTTATTGTGGCTTTATTGTGAATATATCTCTTGGCTTGATTTCTTCTTAGATAGCTTCCAGCCTTGTGTTTGTTAACTACTCTCAGTTAACATTTACTTAGTAAAGAGAAGCTTGGATAATCTAACAGCAATACTCAACACAGCGAGGCGGCACAATAGTAACTGATACATTAACTGGGATTTTCTTTTGAGTTTTTGTGAAAACTCTTCAAACTGCAGAGAGGAATATAATCATAGAGCTTGGTAAAGATGGGCTTGTACATCTGAAAATATGGACATAATGAAGACATTCAAGTCCTTAAACCCCTAAGCAAGAAGAAATAATCGCCATAGTATTACCTGACTTACTGGGGAGAAGTCAGGGCCTGGAACATTTATACCCACGCCCTTCCCCCTAGCCTCAAGCCTGCTAGGAACACTAGACCACGGGGCACAGTGTCTATTTTTCAATGCAACAGGTTTTGAGAATTGAAATGGAGTGGTTTTGCAGGGGACAGCAACATTTCCTTTACTTGTTTCTTTCTTTCTTTTTTTTTTTTTTTCAAGCGAGGATGTCTTTATATATTGCTACTGTCATCCAATTTCTTATTTGATTTCTAAAATAGAATTTATTCTTTTTAATATAGAAAAATACAAAGAAAAAATTGCTCATAATCCCATTTTTAGAGGCCCTCTGTTTGGTATTTATAAATAAAAATAGTATATTTCCATAATTTAAGTTTTTATTCAGTGTACATGGAAGGAAAATGAAAAACAAATGCTTTCTTGGTTTTACTTGTTCAGAAATGTCTGAATCCAGTCTATAGACATCCCTAGATATGTCTGTAAGAGGACAGTAGATTTAAAAGAATAGTTGTCAAGAGAAATGTAGAAAATTACCAGGGTGATAATATGCAACATAATGCTTCTTGTAAAAATCACCTCTGGATAGTAAGAGAAAGTGACAGGAGAATTCCAATAAACACTAAAAAGCAACAATCTGCTAGGAAATCATAAACAGCTCTTACTGGGAATATTTGAAATTATCCTGAACACTGCAAAGAATAACTTCATCCTTTTTATAAATGGGTGGATAAATTATGAGCAAAGAATCAGCAACATATTCTCTAAGACCAATATACATGTCTGAAAAGTAAAATCACAAGAGGTTATGGGGTCAGCTGACCATATCAAAGTAAACTTAAAGTATAGTTTTTAATGATCAGTTTCCTTTAGCAATTTTATTACACTTTTTAAAAAATGTTATTAGCTTTGCATGATCCCTAAGATATCTTCTGAAGAAAGAGTTTTAATGACACATACTCGTCAGACTTTCATATTATGATGTGGATGTGTTAAACCAGTAATACTAGGACCCATATCTTCCCATCATTGAGTGGTAAATGATAATGTGACAGTCAGAGTGTCTTGACCACTCACTTAGAAGGGACCATAATATATTTCATCTCTGGCAACATTTTTTTTCACAGACCATGAAAATCTCAGCTTCTAAAGCTCCCAAATCATCGTGGGATTATGACTTTTCTATTTTTGATGGCATCATAGACAAGACAGCCCCAGACTTCTTAGCGTTCAAGGAACATTTTGGCTTAACTTGGGGGAGCATTTTTTCTCTCCTAGAACACATCGAGAAGTTTCTCAGGGACTACGCAATACCAGAAGTCAAAATAAAAGGAAGGAGTCTGGTGGCCCTCCTTCCAGAGTTTGAGCTGACGAATAAACTTACCCGATACGACCTTCTCTCAGTGTTAGAGAACCCTCTTCAAGTCCAGATGCTGTTAAACCTTCCAGGACAGAGGTATAAGGGCCAAGGTGGGAAGTCAGAGGCTGCCAGCAAGATCCAAGCCACGTGGAAATGCTACCGGGCGAGACAGTTCTTCCTCACTTACCGCCAGCAGAAGTGGGCGTCGGGCGTGATCGCTATTGCGTGGCTTTTGCATTGCCACAAGACTCGACTGAAGAAAATCTTGAAGGAATCGCGTCAGAGACACCTGGAGAATTTCCGCATCCGAGCCAAGGTGCACAAGGCTGCCAGCTGTTAAGACAGACCTCTTTTTCTAAACATTTCTTGCTTGAACGACTGCAATAAGTTGTCTCTTTATCTTTCCCACTCCGACTCCCCTCCCCTTCAGCCCCCCCTTGCCTTTTACTTCTCTCAGGGTGTGATGCACAAGCCTCACATTTGTTTGTACATCATATTTTAGCCCTAATCTGGAATCTGGCTTTCGTGTCCACAAAATCTGTTGAATTTTTCTGTAGAAAAAAAGTGCCTTCATTTTGTCTATGGTAGTTCTGTCAGAAAATCAATGTTTTAACTGCATTACCTTTTCTCTCTATATATACCTTCTGGCACTTTAATTTGCTAGAAAAAAAATCCTCTCTTGTCTACATTGCTGTCACCACTTTGTCAGAAAGTATTTAAGTTTGCAGACAGCCTTTTAATTAGTGCTCACAATTTCATTTATGTTTGCTTTCTCTTTTTTTTCATTCATATTCTGTTAATTAAGTGAGCTGCCTCTAATCTTCCCCTGCCAGTAGCATCATGTAGCCACCTAATTAAATTAATTGGGGAAGATGTTTTAAGTATGTAATTAAATCAATTAATATAATTTATGCCTGGCTTAACTGTACAGTGGAAAAACAGCTGAAGTTTGACTAGATGAATCCACTACAGCTTCCTGTCACTGATCAATGCTCTTCTTGATTTTTAGCATCTGGCAGCCAACTGGAATCGCATCAGGACCTCCAGGAGGACTATTATCCATATCCCATCATTAGGTATAACACTTTTGCCTGCAAATCTATCAGCAACCTCTATTACCCACCACATTATGGCTCCTTGATTGAGTTCAAGGAAGGCCCCTTGTTTTATTCAAATTGGTCTCGGCAGGAAAATGTTCTCGACATGATGAGAGTAATAACACAGGGCCCTCGCTCGAAACGGCGTTTAATTTGGGGATTAAGCAAATAAAGTCATTATGTGGGGGCTGCTATTCAGTGGAGAGGTGATTTGCTGTAATTCGCTTTCATCTGTATGAAATGAACTAAAAAGTTGTATTTTTCCCCCTGAAATAACAGATAATGTTTTCGATCTTCTTTAATGATAGAACACAAGCTTGTGTGTGTTGTTGCTGTTACGCCAATAAGCCAGGATATTGCTTGTACACTGTTTTTAATCAAATGTGCAGTCAAAATGATAAGCTACATTCTCTGAAATTATTTAGTTCTAATTACGAGCAGATGGGATGCTTTATTTGCACCTAGGGCGCCTGAGCAAAAGGAAATGCTGTGTGAACAAGAATAATTAAGAAGTTGAATAGTGTTTTTTGCGCTTAAATAATCTGCAGTTTCATGTTAATTAGCACTAATGTAATTATTTAATTACATTTATGAATTGGGGAACTTAAAAGCTGTTGTCTGAAACACTGTGGTAAAAATAGGTATGGCAAAGTAACATTGGGAATTTCAGAAATTTGCATCAAAAGTTCTTCCAAAACATGAGCTTCTATCAAAATGTTTGGGATTTGTTGTCTTGTTTTGGTTTTTTGCTTTGCATTTACCTAATATGTTAAATTTTCTAGGTAAGGCCAGATTTCCTGTGCTGACTTGGTAGGATTTTGACACACAGCAAAACCCATTGAATCTCCACATCATATATTAGGCTTGTAAGGCCTTTTAAAAGTGGAGCAATTAATTCAAGGACTTACTGTAATAGAATTTTGATTGTAATTGGTTTGTGCTCCTGCATGAGCATCCCTTTTTGTATATTGATGTACACAAATGTGACACATTTAAACAGCATTACAAAACAAAAAACATTAGAATTATTATATAAATATAATTAAAATTATTTTTAAATTAGTAAAAGATGAGTAGTAACACAACTAAACCAACTTTCTGAGATTCTAGAGTATGTGCTTACATCCAAGAAAAGTTAAAAGAAAATTCTTGAGGTGTACAGAGTCTTTTAGTTCTGCTTTTTTTCTTAATGGCCCACGGAAGAAGTCTGTTTCTTCTTAGGATATAAGTGAGCTAAGACAGATCTGAATTTCATCCTAACTTGGGCTTTTGTTTTGGTGAAGACTACTTTTGCACACGAAATTAGTTCACACACAGAAATTGCACTTGTAATTGATTGCAGCCAGAAAGGCTAATTGCAGACCCAATTAACTGACTCGGGTCCTTAGAATAAGGTGCATGAGGCTTTGCGTCTACAACTAATTGTGGGCCTGACCTGATAACATGTGGAGAATTTAGTTTTGCTTTCCTAATTTTATCAAAAACTGGAGCCAGAAACAAGGCCCCCTACTTTGCAATGTTGGGGCGCACCAAGACGTTACAGACACGATTTTCACAGACTTCTTCCCTCCTGCACTCCCTCCAACCTTGTCCCTTCGGAAAACTCCCCTGTAATCAACCTGACAGAGGAGCCTGATACAAGAGTCTCCAAAGAAGTAAAAATCTGAAAGTACTGGTAATGTAAACTGAGTAAAACATACCTTTAAATGAAAGTGGCCTAAAACTTCAAAAGGGCTTGCTTAACTGGGAGAATAATCTGTTCAGAGAAACAAGAATTAGTGTTATGTGAAATTTGGTATTAAAGCCAATTTTCATCTAGATTTCACCTAGTCATTTTAAATAGATATATAATAAGCAGTTCTTTCCTCTTGCACTATTTTTTGTTTGTAAAAAACAGAAATACTCCTTTTAAAGGAAAACCACTAATTATGTATTTTTAAGAGCTCAGAACATCTCAGATATTTTTCTCAACTAAATATTTTAAAAGACCGATTATACATTTTCACAAGAGAATAATACTTGGGCTTTTACCATATAAGATTTGTTTCTACATTTCATGTTTTAGATTTATTAAATGACTTGTGGACATTAAAATGAGTTGAAATAGCTTGGGCAGTCATCTCATATCTATTCCGCAGACAAAATTCTTTTTTTTTTTTTTATGGTAACGGGTATTGAACTCACGACCTTGCACTTGCCAGGCAGGTGCTCTGCTGCTGAGCTAAATCCCCAGCCCCCACAGACAAAATTTTTAAACTATACTTTTTTTTTTAAATGGTGTAGAGTACCTGTCTCTTGTTTACTATTGTCTCAAGGAATACAGAAAGAAAACTTTAGCTAGATAGAATGTGGCTTCTTTGTCTTATGCACCACAAACTTACCTACATACTTCACAAAAACAAAAATGAAGGAAAGTGAAGCAATTTTTTCTCTAAATATACTGCAAGAAAACCAATCTCTTCAATTTAATAATTTCCTTTCCAGAGTTGAGGAGAATTCACTAGTCAAAATCAGTTGGTAGGAAAAAAAAAGAAACAAGTTGGTAGGAATATCAGGCTCAGGTAGACATTTAAAGTAAGTTGTAGCCTTGTCCTCTTTTTCTCTTTCTGTAGGAAATTCACTGTAGAATCACCCTAGAGATAATTACACCATGCTGCCTGCCAACTGGGGCTGCACTAGCATATCTGAACACTTAAAATGAAAGCTAGGTACTGATAAGTGTATAATACATCGCATTATATGCATTTGACTGTTTGCTATGCAGTTCTGCACACACCAAAATAACTGCATTTGCCACACCATGAGCACAAAAAGGAGGGCCTTTCAGTGACATTTTTTACTAAAAACATTTATAATGTATTTTTAAATTATAGGTTGATAATATGACTATTAAGACAAAGGCATATTGCAGAGTAACCTCTTTGAAAGGGGGAGTTATATAATTTGATAGACTATTATATATTTCAGGTATTATTCCTACATGTAACAAATATTTCAGCTATTTTTAACTTATAGGAGAAGTGGAATGCTATTGACAAATTATCCAAAGAAACCAAATGGTGTTATAATTTTTATAAGATGATAAAAAAAATCATCCTTTCTAGAATAGATAGACTGGTCTCTTAATTGGATATTGCATATTTTTATCATTTTTATTAATGAAATATAATTATAACAAAACAATCTACCATAGTTCATAGCAAGAATAGAATACTGGGGTCTATTTTAAGCAAAATCTATCAGTCAAATAAGAAAGAACTGTAACAAAGAATCCTAATTCCTCTAGAAAAACCAGAGGTCTAAATAAAACCTGAGAACTAATTCTGCTTCTGGTTTCTTTAGTCATGTTATTTCCTCCACTTTTTATTTAACCCCTTTGCTGCTTTATTGCAACACATCATTAGGTGCCACTTAAACTCAGTGGCATGTTTAAATATACTAATGGTAAGTGAGATGTGCCAAGTATTGGGCTCTGATGTCATGAGCAGGTATCTAAGGCCACTGACAGCCAAGTAAATCCCAGTGATGAGTTTCCCCTCTCACTTTTTTTTGGTGTTAGGAATCGAACTCAGGACCTTGCGCTTGCCAGGCAGGTGTTTGTGCCGCTGAGCTATATCCCTGGCCTCCTCTCTGACTTCCATTCCTCTATTAAAATACAAAGAGGAAACTTATCGAGGTTGGATTTTTTTTTTCTTTCTCTATGCAATGTCCGACTTCACTGGCAATTGATTTAATGGCTAAAGTTAACGTACATAGTTAGACTTCATTTTTTTTTCTTTCTGTGCAAATCATCCTTGGGGTTAGCACAATTAGTTGTCTCTAGAATACCTTGTTCCATAAAAACTGTGGATACTTTTACTGCAAAGTTCATGCAAAATATTTTTCAGTTGGTCTGTACTGTAACAACACCCTGGGGAAACTTCCTTCTGTGTGCTCCTGACCACATGCCACACTGAGAAAGCCCCAAAGGCTCACCAGACAGTTGCTCCCTAACTGGACTCCCTTTCCCCAGGAGGTGAGACCTGGAACTCAGCCTCCGTTTGTGACCAGGGGCAGGGGAGAGGACACAAGCCACAGTGTAGCTCCGAAGTCCTATTTTTACTGTGCTTCTACGCATGGTAACTTCTCTACTTTCTTGTTTTTTAGTTGACGGTTCAAAGATTGGATCGGCTCTGTGCCTTCCACCTAGGGAGGAGAGACATATATTCTGGCAGGTGTGTGGGATCCATAGCTGAGCTATGGAGTTGCCACGTAAGTTCTTTGAGGATGAAGGCACTGCCAGGATCTTCCAGACAGCCTTTCCCAGAAATAACCTGGTCTTTTTTGACAGGGAACAAAGTACACTTATACTTTCAAATTTATTTAGCCCAAACTAAAATTAAAATATATTTGTTCATCCATGTTAAATTAGCACTCACTTGCTGCTTAGACCGGAGGCGGTTCAGGGGCCCTGTGCTGTGAATATCTCCAGTTAGTCTTGAACCAGCTAACGTTGTAGCATAATATGTAAAAATAGCATTAAACTGGGTGTCAAGTGGCACCAGCACATGGACCTTGCATGAAATGAATATTAGGATATGCTCTAAAATGAATATTGTGTGTGCAAAATAAAATATAAACTTTACTTTTATAACAATATTAAAACTTTTTTAGTATTTGTTCAGTGGGTGTTTAAACATTGTCTCAAGACCACTTCACACTTGTAGTGATTACTGAAGAGCCTAAAAAGTATTGATTTAAGTGAATTATATCTATCGTTATTTGCTGTATTAGAAAGCAAAACTGAGAAACTTTAAAAATGTTTATTAACTAATAACCCATTACATATGTTACCCCCAAATAACATATTTTTATTAAAAATGTCTATTTTCCAAAACAAAAAAATTGTAGTGGAGAGAGTGGAGGCAGCTGACAGACTTGCAAATTTCTGAATACAGCATGGTTGGAACCTGCTGCTTCTGTGTTTAATCTGTTATACATGTTGTTTTGGTGGAAGCGTATGAAGAAAATCCAGAGCTGAATAAGTATATGAAAAAGAGAAGAATGTTTTATAGCCTCTTCAGATAACTGTGTATATATCCTTTTGTTTGTTTCATATTAAACTCAGCATTGCTAATATTGCCCACCGCAATATGGATCTGCAAGCACATGAATAAACTTTTCATGTTTTGTGACTTGTGAGAGAATAGGTTGAAAAAGGCAGACAACATCTTAGGATCATTTTGAAAATGACTTTGATTTAGCAGATGCCTGACATGGTTTCAGTACCCAACCTGGCATCACCAGACCACCATCTGAGAATCACTGGCTTTGGCTGTGTGGAGTGCTCAACCAACCACTGACAAAAACCTAGGACAGACAAAGTCCTCACCTTTTGAAGGTTCATCCAGTTGGCCATTTGGTTTGAGAATGTTTTCAAAATTCAGTAAATAGACATGTTTTCTAGATCCTCATAGCAAAATTCCCTAATTTCCTTTGACAGCCTCCCCCAGCGTCAATTTTATTATAATCAAACTGTTACTAGATATTCTATAAAAATACCCTGGACAGGGCTCTATTACTTTCTCTTGGTATCCGACTTTCTTGCTGTCTAGTACCTTGTACTTTGACACCTACACAAGTAATTAAAACCTGGGCATAACTATAATGTGTACATCACCGTTATCTACAGTATCCCGAGATGTCAATGTGCAGTCCTTTGTGAAGTATGGCCTATGTCCCCTTATATTTTTACCATTTGAAGAATACCAAAGTTCTTCTGATTGAATTGGAGCAGTCACCTCTGTAATGTCACTCTTGCTCCATTTGTACGCAGTATGCGGCTCTGAGTGGAGGAAAAAGAATGAAGTTCTTGTTATCGCTGTCATAACTCTGTGTGTGCTACTGGGAGGATGTGACACATTGAACGTCACCCATCATGTGTTTCAAAATAGGGCAAAGGCTGAGAACCACTATTCCAAACCAATCAAACTGGCAGGGATAAACTACCATCTCGAGCCAGAGTAATCGGATGAATTTTAACTACTTGCTAACCAGGAGGCTACTGTTAGTGAACTCCTCTGCCTTGACTACATTGTAAGGAATAGGCCCTGGAAACGAGAGAAACTCAGAGTCAGCCACAGGGTAATAAGCCACGTATTCAAGAACATGTGATCTGTGGAACAGAGAGGCCTGTCACAGAGGCACAGACCAATGCCAAGGAGGCCCAGGAACAGCATAGCCTTGCTCATTCTCTTGGGGCTCTTGGGTTCCAGTGAAGGAAAAAACAAAGCCAGTCTTCTACATGCAAAGAGGCAATTAGCATCACCTGATAGGTGTTGTACGGCAGTGAGGGTTTGGAAGGGTGGTGAAGATGGAAGTGAAGACAGAGAAGTGATTGCCAGTAACCGCTGATGAACACACTGGGTTCTGTAAAAGATCAAAAGTAGTCGAATTCACTTCCTAGAGGAAACTCTCAGGTTACCTTCTTTACTGTGACATGGAGGTAGTAGTCATGTGTTGCAACTGCTTATTTGAGAAAAGATAGAACACTCTATCAGCCTGGCTGTATTCTGCACGTAATGAGGACGGCCATAAGGAAAAATGCTGTATTACTCTCCAGAGTGAGGAGAAAGAAAGAGGGGCCCTTTTTTCCAGTGCTGTTTTTCATGTGCTGATAAAGATCTGGGAAATCTACAAATCTCACTTTCCATTCTTTGAGTTTACCAGAAATTCTCTAGGTCAGAGAACCCAAAGGAAAGAAAGAGAGTGAGGGAATGAAAAGAACACTTGGGAAAAAGAGAACATAAAAGACAGATTCTTTTAGTAAGCCCTCAAACGTTTTGTTCACCCATTCGACGATGCCTTGCCCCAGTGCCTACTCTACGGGAGCTTGCAGGCTGGTTGCAGGAGCTGGAGTCGTGCAGGGGAAAGGAGAGGCATACAACATAATAAACGAGCAATGTGTGATGGCAAAATGGGAAGAGCATAGTGAAGGGGTACTGAAGAAATGAAAAGAGTAGTGCAGGAGATTGACAGCAAAGGGAGACTACAAACCTGCTCAGAAGAGCACTGTCGGGCATGCCTGATAGAGATAAAGACCCATTAGCTCTATTGGCTAGTTTTGTGCTTGTAGTAATAATAATGTCCCTGCATGTAAATGAAGTTCTTTTTGAGAATTTCAGTCTGGCTCAGCTGTAGTTAGGAAGGAAATAATAGTAACGGCAGCAACACTAATGCATCTCATGTGCCTGGGATCTTGGCCCTCCCTCATCTTTCCTTCAGAGGTGACAAGAGGAGCAGAACATCAAAGAGGGGCAGTGCTTAGTGGGAGCCAGGGAAGATAACACCTCAAACTTGCTGGGTTTAAAGCAACACAGATTTATGATCGGATAGTCTGAGAACTGAGAAGTCTGAAAACTGCAAAAATCAAGGTGTCAACAGAGATGCACTCCCTTCTTTGAGGCTTTCTTTCATCTTTAAAGCTAGAACCACTACAACTCTTCTGTATTCTGTTTCCCTCTTCCCTTTTCAAGGACCTTTATGATTAATGACATGAGGCCCGGCAGATAATCCAGGAGAATCTCCTTGTTTTAAGGCTGGCTGATCAGCAACCTTAATTTCATTTGCAACTTCACAATCTAGCATATTTACAAGTTCCAGGGTTTAGAATATGGCCATCTCGGAGGTATATTATACTGTCAACCACTGCAAACTAAAAATTAAAGTGAGGAAAGACTCAAAAGCTCTTTGTCTTTTCTAGAGTTCTCTAATCTCACTCAGAGTGTTCTCTTGTGTTTCATGTAAACTAAATTGACCACAAGAGCTGAATATGTGGCAGCTGAATTATATACTGATGTGTAGGTTTGTGTGATCTTGGACAAGAAACAAGGCACCTGCCCTGATTTCTGCATCTATAACAGGGTAAGCTTGAGGGTCTCTCAAGATTCCCTAGGTATTTTTGCTCTGACCTCTGAAATAGCCGTATCTTTGTAGATTATATCCCAAAATTCAATGTCTCTGCCACTTGATATTTCTTCTGAGCTCCTAAAGTCACATAACTGTTGGTAGTTTCCTGGTTAAGTCTCTATTATTTCTAAATATACTGTTGACATCTTTTAACCTCGATGTCCAACGTCCGTACTGTGTGGATATACAAAGGATGAGAATAAAACTGATTTCAAACTTCTGCTCTAGTAATGTTGTATATACTCTATGACTTGTCACAGAATATCTATATTGCTTATCACAGAATTTGTTGTTGGTGTGTACTTTGGAAGTCCATATACCTCATAACTTTATGATATCTTATATTTATGCAGCACTTTGCAGTTTACAAAATTTTTTCATATCTGTTATGTCCCATGACCTTCCATATTCTGAGATTGTTAACATGCAGTTCTTTAAAATGGGTATATCTGTAAATGGGTTAGAGTTGTCAGTCCTGCCATAATTCTGCAAAGACATTTTTATGTATTCTTGATTGGTGGTAACAGAGGTACCAAGTAATTTGTTAGAAAACTGACCTCAAGCACTGGAATGAAACACAGACTTATTCCCTCACATGCTGCATTTGCAGCTACAAAGTGATCAAACATCTTTTATATTTTAAATTGGACATCATCTTAATGAGACATCTTATACTACCTTTTATCTTCACTTTTGAAAGGAAATGCATTCGTAGAATGCTCTCAGGCTCTTTTCTTAATCCTACTTTATTCTTTAGGCATTTTTCTTACCTTCTTATAGGGTCTTTGAGTTATTTACAATGCATCTTTATAAACATTTATCTGAACACCAGTAGACTTATCAAATGTAAAATCCCAAGAGTTCCAATATTGCAATCACACATAAAGGCAGCATTCAAACTTTACTTTCTGTATTAGTGTTCACATATGGAATGGTTCTCTAAGTTACTTGAGAAAATAATTTTTCTCAAATAATTCAAACAGTCCATTGGCCCTTACAATTCTTTAATTCTTAAATTCATATGCATACGGCAGCTTTTAGATGAATCCTAAACTCATTAAATTTCAAGACAATCTAATGTGTAAACACTGACATCAAAGCAAAGAGCCAATTATCAGAGTTCATTTGGGTGGAAGCCTTATTCCCTGAATTGCTATAGTTTTTCCTATGCTGAGAAGGAGATCTGCATCGCGTCTTGAAGATGTCTACAAAACCACCTCAACCACAGCAGTTAAACTTGAAACATGTGCTTGGGCTCACTAGCCACCAGGAGGCATTGAAGCATCTCTTCAAACTGTGGAAAGCACTTTTATTTTTTAAAAAAGTTGCCCCTTCGGTTGCTGAATTTCATATAAGTAAATATACTGCTTGTATGTGTGCCATTTCAGTTCATGTTTGGATCCACTCTTCTTTTAAGACATGATGTACTAGCACAAAATGTTTCTGCTGTCATTTGGTCCGTAGAAGGTTTTAGATGATAGTAATCCATGCGTTTTCCCTCTGCTGTTTCTAGTGGAAATGAAAGCAAACTGCAGGACTTTTGTTGGTACTGACAAAGCAACTGCGTTCACCCTCCTTGCCCTGTCAAGGTTAGAAGTTCTTTTGGCTAGGAGTAGAAACCTATTGCTTGGATATGACAATTCCTTAAATACATAATCCTGACAATAAGGGGTTTATCTGAAATCTATGTGTCTGTTTTAAGTGATTCCAGCACACACCTCCAAAGGGCCACATAGGGTGCACAAGTTTAAAGACCAAAACAATGTTTTTAACCTGAAAATAATGTTCTTATGTTAAATGCCAGGACATTTCCCCATGTTTTTGTAATCCTGACTCTCAGGAGCTTTGCTCGTATTGAAAACCACAGGCTTCTCTGTTGCAGAGTATGAGACTTAGCATATCTTTCCAAATAATTCTTAATTCCCTGAGAAGCAACAAGCCACATTCTTGGGAGTTGCACTGTTTCTGTAAAATGCTGCAGAGAAATTTTTTTCCTGGTAATGTGGACTGTGACATTTTGAAATTCTCATGAGCCATTTTGCTATATTGACTTGTTCTTTCTGGGCTTTGATACCTTGTTTGCCTTTTAGGATATTCCCAGTCTGTGCGAGAACATATTGGTGATTTCAGCACACAACAGAATATGCAGCTGGGGAGGCTGTGTGACATCTTAGGTACAGTAAATAGTTTAACACAAATGACTCTTTTCAGCATTTATCAGTGAATATTGATACAGTGTTTCTTTTTATTTATTTTTCCTCTATCAGGAAAAGGCTTGGGTTTCTAATCTATTTTTAGGGGAACTGAGTGTTTTAACAGGTGGATAGTGAAATCAACTTGAAAAAAAATGAATTTTAACCAATTACTTGAGCTGTTTACTAAATTCTCTTTGCTGTAGGTTTGGATAAGGATTTTTCTCCTGTATCACCAAAATCTTTTTTGCTTACTGAATCCTTGAAGTGACTGAGGTCAACATTTTCTATTGGTGTCAATATTGTCTAATATTGAGGTAATGAATGGAAGGTGGTATCAGAAATGCAGTATTCATTGTCTTTTCATTGTAAGAATACTGGCAAAATGAAGATAAGAATTTTAAAAGATGCTATTCTGTAATTATAAAGCACCTAGTTAGTAGAAAATATGAAGTGCCTAGGGGAGGGAATTCTTAGGAATATAGAACTTGAGTGAGCAAAGGAAATGTCTTTGTGGAAGTCAGGCTCTGGTATTAGTCTGGGCAATCCTCAGTCGGTCACCAATCTGGGTCCAGAAGAGGAGGATGTATGAAGATGATAGCTCTGGCTGATACTATTCAAGGCTAGGGTTCAAGTTAGACTTAAACAAGTAGGTTGTAAAGACTAAGAAATAACATCAAGTTAGTTTGTAGTCAAAAACTTGGGATAAACAAAAATTAGGGCCTGGGGTATAGCTCAGTGGCACAGTGCCTGCCTGGTAAACGCAAGATTATGAGTTTGATTCCCAGTACCAAAATAAAAACAAAAATTAGATTTTTATTAGTTACCAAGTACAAACTTCTTTGTTTTGTTAAAAATATAATTGCTTCGACCCTTATTTAAGTAAAGCAAGGGAGAATTTCAAATTATCAATGACCAACTTAGCTGGCTCTCTGAAATGACACACTTTACATGATTCATATATATTTCAACACCATTATTATTTTATAAATGCCACTTGGTAACAAAAATATATCAGTACTAGAAATTTACAGAGTCCTAAAATAATAATAGTATAATTGCTTTAATCTATTATCTAGGCACTAATACTGTTTCTTGGCATTACAGAAAATTTAATGACTTGAGATTGATTTGTTAGTGCTGAGCTATTTCAACTAAAAACCTGACAGGATAAAAACTACTGAAGTGCAGCAGAGGGCAGACTTGGCTCTAATTTGTTTGAATTAGTTTTTTTTTCCTTCAGCTTTTTATATACCCTTCTATCTATAGAGCAAACCGTCACCAGAGAATTTCTTTACAAAGGGTTCTCACTGCTGGAAAAACTTTGAAAGTATTAGCCTTCTATTTTAAATAATCCAGTAATTCTGTCTGTGTCCATCTACAGTGGAAACTTCAGCTAATATGGACATTTTTGGGAAATTGTACCTTTTCTTGGTACACTATCCTCATGAGACATCAGTGTCATCAGATGACTTCTTCAAGATGAGTAAAATTTAGAAGCAGTAGATGAAAAGAAAAGTACTTTTAAATGTAATAAAAGTATGAGGAAACTAGGAAAATTAGTAACAGTGGGAGAATAAATAACCGTCCTTATTTATTTTATTACTTGCTAATAAAAGGTGTTTTTTTTTCTGCTTATCAGGGGAAACAGACAATCTGATCAGAATGGTAAGATTTATCACTTGATATTGGCTATGAAGTCAGGATTGTCAGGGATAGACTTGAATGAATAGTATTTTCAGCTCCTAGATAAATTAAGAGAGTAACTGATCTTGACTACCTACTAGCAATCAAAACAACTTTCATTTTTCTATCAGCTCCTTTTCTTAATTACCCACCAGTTAATAGTGAACATACGTACATTCATGATGAAAGCATACTAATACTGGATATTAGAGTGAGGAATACATATTCCTTTTCCAGAAATAAACAGGAAAGAAAGGTAAAATTAGAAAGATAATTTCTTATAATCTGTAATTTTTCTTTCCAAGAAAAATTAATTTTTATTCTACTACAAAGTTATTTAGTTATTTTTCTTGATTGATTTAGTGTCCTTTTTTTTTATGCTTTTCTTTTTAAAAAAATTACTGGTTTGGTTTAAAAACCCACTAGTTTGGGCCAGCGATATAGCTCAGCAGCATAGCACTTGCCTGGCAAGTGTGAGGTCATGAGTTCAATTTCTGGTACCCAAAAAAAAAAAAAAAAACAAAAACAAAAAAACTGCTAGTTTGATATTAATTTTGTATTCAAACCACAAGACTTGGGATAACTAATTTGATCACTGAGCATCTGATACAAGTTGTTTCATTATTGTCTCCTCAGTCAATTTATTTTGACATTTAGGCAACAATTTAATTTCAAAATTAAATGCAGTATTTACATGCGTGGAGTGGCTACTCTGAGCCCAGCGCTGGGCTGGTTTAGGTTTCCTCCAGGTCTGTAGAGGTAGGGATTTCTCCTGGGTGCCATGACTGCCCCACTAAGCACATAAGACTTTCTACTTTTCAAATCTCTCCACACTCCAAAATCCCTCAGTCAACCCACAAGTATTTATGAAGCGGCACCTACGTGCTCTATACTATACCCAGGCTTGGGGAAATAGAGCAAAAGGTATAAACCTTGCATCTGAGAACCTTGCAGAAGTTAGCAGGTTTGAAACAATCATGTGGAACAACAGAGGATACTGCTCCATTCTGTTAAATCTGATCACAAGGAGCACAGGAATGGTACACAGGGTGGGAGTTGCTGTCAGCTGGGCTGGTCAGGGTGGGCCATGGAGAATATTCAGGTACCTGGGCCATTCGTTGAGCATTTACTACGTGCCATATTTTGCACAGCTGCTTTGCATATATTCTTTCATTATATTGCTTTCTAAAACTCTATACCCTAGGTGATTTTATTCCCATTTTTACAAATGAAGAAGACAAAGCATAATAAAGTAAATAATGTGCACAGAGTCTAAGATAACTGAACAAGAATTGAGTCTGTGCTCTGTGCACCTGCCAAACTGTAACAGAGGAGTCTTAGAATTCCTGCTTGGCTCACCCTGCCCGAGGAAACTGTGTTAGTCACTTTTCTGGTGCTGGGACTAAACACCTCACAAACACAAATTAAAAGAGAAAAGAATCATTTTGGCTCATGGTTTCAGAGGTATCAGTCCATGGTCGGCTGGCTCAAAGGCAAAAAGCATCATGGCAGAAGGACATGGTACAGAAAAGCTCTACCTCATGGCAGCCAGGAAGCAGAGAAAGAGGAAGGGGCCAGAGATAAGAACATGCCATTCTAGGTTACTCTGTGAGTGACCTGCTTCCTCCACCGTGGCCCTACTTCCTAGCAGTACATTCAGATACAAAATCATCAATGGACCAATCCATTGAGGAAGTGAGTGTCCTTACACTCCTATCCCCTTCCAAAAGCCCTGTGTCTGAGCATCTGAGGCTTTTGGAAGACATTCTAAACCACACTAGAAACATTTTCATCATTCCCTCTGAAATCCCCTGAGTACCTGTTTGTGGGTTTCCTTTTGCCACTTCTCTTCACTGTATTTTACAGTGTTTGTGCCTGTGAAATGGTTACTCCTCAAGGGCAGTATCTCAGTCGCTCTTCTCACTGGATTTCCCTTCATGTTTATTTAGCCAAGTGTTTTGCTTGTTGGTATTTCTATCAGTCAGCTATTTTATGAATGAATAATTCCACTGGTTGCTAATTTTTCACCCATGCTCCCTAAAATATTCTGCAGCATAGACTGAGTAATCTCATCCATTATTCCATTTGGATGGCATATTTAATTAGGATTTCTTTCTATGTGCATAATAAGAAGCACATTTTGAGAAAGAGAACAGTGAAATTAAGACCATGTTTCCTTCAGACCAAGAATTGCTAGATGTGCTATTTAAGTAATATACTTGTCTTTGGGAATGGAGCAGGGAAAAAGTTGGTTCCCTGAAATAATTATTGCTATGGTCATAATCAGACCATTTATTTGGACAGGACATTCCCTGAATTGGCCCACTCAAGTCCAAGCAGAATAAGAAATTGCAATTTCATCAGCTTTCTAAAGTTAATGGCTTTGTTTTATAATTTGCTGAAGTTAATGGGATAAATTCCCATTGATGTTAATGGGAGTTGTGTGACTAAACCCCTATGTATTATTTGAAAGTACGGTTTCATGCTACCTCACGGCCCTCTTTCTGAAGGAATCACTGCATGTATTTTGTTGTAGTTGGTGGTGGTGTTTATCTTTTCAGCAGAGAAATGCTAATGTGAAAAAAGCTGGTTAGATTGCTAAGATGTGTGCAAAACCAAGCTAAATTAACTTCAATGTGACTTTTGGATATACTCTTTATTTTAAATTGCACAGCATCAATTGGATGCCAGAGTTCATTGTGTCATTTACCTTTATACCAGTAATTAACATTGTGCCTGTTGTTTTTTAGATGACAACGTGAACATCATCTACATCTGCTCCCATCATATGAATGACGAGTTAATGCTGTATTACAATAGAATCCTAAGTCTACACGCAGCTGTCAAATCAGGGAACCTTGAGGACAGAAGTGACCTGCAGCACAGGTTCAAAATTATCACCCCTGAAGCTGTAAACATCTTCACTGTGAGTTTGTCTTCTAATTACTACGGCTTCAGGGATGCAGTAAAATTAAATTGGAAATTTTATAACTTGCAACGCTCTGGTACACATCAGTGAAATATTATTGCAAGTTTAACAGCTTTACTGATTAGACTACTAGTTGGACTGTAGGAAATAAATATCCCAGTTTAACTTTCAGACTTAGTTTAGCTACACCTGCCCAGTTTCTCTGTAGCTGAAGCCTAATTGCAGTTATGAGGTGAAACCATCAAGGAGATGAGTTTGTAACATCTACCATCCCTTTTTCTTAATTTTGTATGGAGGACACCAAGACACAGAAAGGCTGGTCACAAAGTTACTTAGGGGTAGAATCTAGACCAGGGGCCTCATTTTCACTTCCACACAGGTATCTTCTGTTTCTCTATAGTTTTTTTTTTTTTCTTCAGGGGAAAATGGCCTGACTTACCATATCATGTGGTTGATAATGAGCAAGTTTCTGGTTTTTCCTTTTAATGAATGGAATGAATTCTAAGTGGAACCCATCCCTAGTCAACAGTCTTTTGGAAATTCATGGAACCATGATAGCAGTGTTCTAGACTAAGGACAAATGAGATGGCTTGCAATGAATTGCTCTACATTTTAGTAAGAATTTAAACATTCCATGTTAAACAAACATTTTAATACCTAATGGACTATCCAATTCTTGGGAGACTTTTTTTTGTATAATTAAAGATTGAATTTTCTTAGAAATATAGTTCCCTCTGCTTATCGAGGTACACCAGCTAGCTGTCTACGTATTACCAGAGAAACTGGCCGCACGCTTTACATGGGAAGTATCTGTGTGCTCAGTTAGTACCTGTTAATACTTAGATGCACCTTTACATGCACAATTTGACAAACCAAAAAGGAAGAGAGATGGAACCTGAAAAAGCCCTGCCAAAGCTGGGAAAGACTACTACATCATTTCTGCCTTGCTGGTGTACCCAGTGAGTTGTCTCTGGTATCAAGATGAAGAGTCATAGTGCACACCTCAATATCCACCCCTCCTAAAGCTCTCTGCTCAGTTCTGTTTTATTGACAGCCTTTGTTGTGGAAGAGGAAGGCAAGGGAGGCGCCGTAAGAGAAAGGACAGGGGGCAAATCGTTGCCACTCATGTTCATAGGAACCTTTCATATCCTCCGCCAAAGAAAGGACTTTTTTTTTTGTGCTTCCTAGTTGTACCCTGGGCTTAATGGAATAGTCAGTGTGGACATTAGTGAAGAAGGAAAGAAACAAAGAAGGAAAGCAAAGGAAGCAAAAATGGAAAAGATCTATCATTAGTGTACAGTTAAATTCCTAAATTTCTTAAACCAGAAACTCAAGTTTACTTGAACTAACTAATTAGTTAACTAATGCCTGCTAGCTACTAATATGGAATTTCCTCTGAAATGTTCATATGGAGTGGAAAGGGAATCTGTGAGAAGGAGTAAATTTACTGAATTCTTAACATATATTTCTTCTTCGATCATCAGGACAATGCAAGACAGAAATTATTGCTCTCCTTTTATGTCTGTGGAAACTAAGATTCATTTGCTAGTCCAAGGTTTCCAGTAGAGCCAGAGTATGAACCAAATTCTGGCTACTCCAGAACACTGTAATGAACTGGAAATGACAGCTTTGCTCTTGGGTGAACTCATGCCTTGGGCAAGCCCCTCTACCTCTCTGGGCCTCTTTTCTTCATCTGTAAATTGAGAAGATAGTTTAGATAATTCCAGAGTTCTCTCCAATTCGATAATCCTACTCCCTGAGATATTTACCCTTGCACTGTACTCTTTGACTTCCAAGCAAGAGAGAAGCAGCTCTCTCCTACACACCCAGGTGCAGCTAGTGTGTAGGCTTATATTTTGGAGAGCAGAAACAAAGACGCAAGGTTTTAAGTACTTACTACTTCTCATAACTTAAATTCAAATTATCCGAGTAATTAATCACTCAAAAGCAATCAACTTCTTAAAATACAAAAATTAAACTCTCACTTTCAAATCAGTTTCTGTTCATGTTTAGCTATTGCTTTATTTCTTTTTAATGGGTTTGAGAGATTGTATCAGTGCTGATTTTCATTCAAATGGATGGCTTTGAGGAGATTTTTAAAAGCATGCCAAAATCTGTTTGTACATCTCCGCAAGTTACTATACAGTGCTTGAATTTGTAATGGTAAAATGCGCTCCAACAAAATCATTGTGTCTATTTTTGGATAATTTTGATGTTTAATGGAGACATTCTAAACAACTACCATTTGTCTCAGGTCAAAAAAAATATCAGGGGTGATAAATTAAATGTAGCCATAACACAAGGCAATTAAGAACATTTTAGATTTTTGTTATCAGTGTTAATCTGGTGCCTGGATCCGATGATACTGATTTTCTCTAAATGATCACACAAGACCTGCGGTCTGTAATGTGTCCTCTGCCATCACTCACTCACATTTAAATCTTTATTAAATACATTTAACACACCACTATGGTACAATGTTGCCTGAAGAATAAGGCATGCCCACACATGGCTATAATATGGAGCTGGGGAAAATACTTGCCAATAGAAATAAGCACTTAGAGGAGACAGAACTCTATCCTGGCTGGAAATGTGGCCCAAAGTTTAGTGTGAGTTTCTATTGCTGCATCTGCTATCCCCTCACCACAGCCCATAAACCCACCAGCACCAGACCTTCACTGCTGGCTCTATAAGGTGGGGGCATTGTGGCACAATGGCATATCACCCGGGCTAAGTGAATTGGAATGTTGCCTCTGCTGTTCACTAGCTGTGTGACTTTGGGCAAATCACTTGAGCCTCAGTGTTCTTGTCTCAAAATAGGATGGATACCACATTCCATGAACTGAATGAGAACATGTGACTAAGGCTTTGACTTTGTTGGTTTACCAGGAGAGAATAGAATACTCTTCTAGATGCCCTGAAAAACTCACCATAAACATGGTAACTCAAGTCAGCAATTCCCTCGGACAGATACTTTTTTTTTTACATTTCCTCATTGGAATAATGTGTAGGAAAAGGAAAACATGGAATAAATAAGGAGGAAAAGCAATGACCAGATAGATGAGAAACAGATTCCACCACATACAGTCAGTTGCCATTAACCAATGAAGCACTGAGTTTCCTAGAACTGGGCCCTCAGGGTGCATTTTAAAAATGAATTTGAATTATGGTAGAAAAGGCATATTGCATAAAATAAAACTCCTAACCTGGAGAAAGGACTTAATAGGTTCAATCATATAAATCTTTTCAGAGAAATCTTTTCTATTGTGGTAAACATAGTATAAAATTTACCATCTTAACCATTTTTAAGCATACAATTTAGTGATATTAAGTACATTCACACTGTTTTACAACCATCATCACTAACCATTTCCAGAACTTTTCATCATTCCCAAAAAGAACTCTGCACCCACTAATCAGTAAGTATGGAAGAGCTCTTGTTTTGGGGGGTAGTTGTTTCAGAGCTGGAAGGACCCTAGAGCCCTCTAGTCAACTCCCTCACTGGAATACAGAGATCTGAGGCTCAGAAAGATCAAGTGTCCTAAATCACCCAGCAAGTTACAAGTTCAAGCAGGACTGAAATTCAGGAACATCTTCCCACTCCAGTTTTGTTGCTTCCACTCTTAGAAGTTATACTATTCAGCAGTTCACAAATTGGTGCCTTGGATATTCCTGAAAAAAGTCACTGAGCATTTCTCCACATTTTTATGCTAAGATGCGTAGATAACTTTTCACTAAAATTGAAAGTAGGTGCTAGTCTATAAAACCTCTTGAATTCCTATAAGAGTCTGGTGCTTTTATATTATTTGTATGACATTTTAATGGCTGGCTGGCTGGCTGGCTGGCTTTCTTTCTTTCTTTCTTTCTTTCTGAGACAGGGTCATTAGGGTTTGGCTTGAACTCACTCATGTGGCCTATGCTGGCCTCAAACTCACTGTGATCCTCTTGCCTCAACCTCCTGAGTGATAGCATCATAGGCATGCATCACCACACCAGGCTGATGGCTTTATGTTTCAAAGAGTATTTTCCTTGTAAAAATAATTACTACCATTTATTGACTATTGGTGCAACATGCAGGCATTATACAAGGTGTTTTATATTCCTATCTTATTTTAACCTTTAAGCAACACAAGGTATAGGTATTTTGACCCTCATTTAACATATGCAGAAATGGGCTCACAGAGTCTCATTTGGCCCAGGTCATGTAGTTTATGAGAGACAGGTGTATTTCAATACCAGATCTGTTGAATTCCAAAACACTAACGCTTTTCTTTTTGATGCTCTCTTCTCTAGTGGAAGTAAACACAATCTTGGTTCTAGTATTGCTTTCTCAGGTAATGGCTCTCCCACGCCCACCTTCACCTGACAAAATCTTACTCATACTTCAAAATACACTTCAATCCTAACCTCTGTCATGATAATATCAGCTAACATTCATTAGGCACTCATTGTATCCTAGACAGTATTTTAAGTGCCTTACATGCATTATCCCATTTTATTTTACAACATCCTTATGAAACAGATATTACATTCTTTGTGCAGATGAGAAAATTGGGGCTCAAAGAAAATGGATAACTTGCCTTTCAGCTCTCTTTACCAGCATATGGCCTCTGCCTCTCTCTTCTGTATCTCTGATGCACTCTGTAGCTTCCTATGGCCTTATCAACCTTGCTTTAGTTATGTGTTAACTGTTCATATTTGTGTCCCCACTCCCTGAAAGCAAGACTGTGGTTGTATTAGTTTTGGTGTGTGCTGACCATCTAGCTCTGTCCTCTGCTTCATTAGACATGAAGAGAGTAGATTCCTTAATTGGATGAGATAAGCACATGCATTGCTAAATTGGTTCTAACTAATAAAAATGAAATAAAAATATTTGTTATTGGAAAAAGAATTCGAGTCTTGCTGAAATTTTCAAATTTTTTTTTCATCGTGAATCCTTTCCAGAATTTTTAGCCAAAACCACTGAGAATCACTACAAAAGTGCATATTGTCTGAAACTGATTCTGTGGTAGAATTCTGGAAAAAGACTGTCAAGTGCCTTTTTCCTACTGAAACACTTCAAGCATTGGCAGATTGCAAGTCTGTATGGTGAAGAATACTATGAGGCTTTTTCCTTCATTTTTTTGTATTGATTTTCCAGACGCTTTAGTGTTAAACCATGCCAGAAGTGCTGCAGAGATGAATCACTATTATCCAAAGGCCGCCAGCCTCTTTTCCTTCTGACAGAAGGATAATTCCACGTGGATCAAATAAATACAGATGTGTAGTAATTAGTTCTATTCCCAGTGAGCCTATTTCCAACACACTAAAGATGTGAGCGATTATGGAACCTCACCCCAACAGCTTTTATCAATTTAAACTGCTAAACAACAGGATAGGTCATAACCCAGCCTGCTATTAATAATGTATTTATTATGTGCAACATTATAAATTAGGTGCACGGACTAGAAAAGGCACACCTTTTAACAAGAATAATGTGCTGTTCCCCCAGACTCATCATATGTGCCTGGCCACTCACCTGATGTACAGTCCCAAGGCAATCAAAAGAATAAAAAATCTCATCCAAGGCACGGAGGCCTACATCGTGGGTGGACTCCTCCACAGAGATGACTTAGCCGTGGCTGATATGTTAAACGTGCCCATCCTGGGCTCAGAGCCTGAACTGGTTCATCTTTTTAGTGCCAAGTCTGGAAGTAAACTGGTCTTCAATAGTGCCAACGTGCCAATCCCTCCTGGAATATGTGACATCTACAGTTATCAACAGGTACGTGGGGTGGGCATGCCAGGCTCTACTCAAGTATTTCACATCCTCTTAACCTCGGACAACTTCAGGTGATCTGGAGCCAGCCCTACCCAATGAGGAATATGTGAATATTGTGTTGATTTGCATTAAGCCTTCATGTTTTGAAATTTCCTACTGGTCTTGCAATAATTGCTGGAATTTCCAAAATATTTACTCATTTGAACTAAGACATAGAAGAGTCTGTTGAAATGACTTATCATTTGGACTAATCTGCTATCGATATTTAATGCCTTAACATAGGTCAGTTAATCATCATATCGGCCAGCCAGTAGGACCCTAAGAAACATAAGTCAATTCTGGCTAAAAAAAAGCAGGTTTGGAAAGTTTCAGAGAGTAAGCCGCTCTGCCAGGTCAAGTTACAGAGGGCTACAGACACCCTTGGCTCTGTAAAAAATACTCTGGCTTCTCAGCAAGGGCCCCAAAGGAAAGAGGGAAAGAATTCAGAAAGTGAAATAGCTCTGGGAATAAAAGTACTTCTGGTTTTGCCTTGGACCAAGTCTGTGGTTCTGCATTCTTCCAGCACATAGTTAGGACCTGAAATATTTGGAGAAATACATTAGCCACTAGAAATGTTTTCTCTTTGAGTTAGCTCTGGCAGGTGTTCTCTCATTTAACTGCCATCTGTTTCCATAATAAAGAAAATCAAAAGACAAATGGCTGTTAGCATTTCCTAACCTCTGTTTCAGTATCTCTCTTGACCGTTACTCTAAGCCAGTCACAAATTATCCCCCCTACCCACTTCTTGAGAAACTAAAGAACCATACACATCGAGCATTTATGAGGGACAACGGTATCAGGAATCCCCTTCTCCTCTTGTTACCCACCTGTGGTAGCCAGTGAACCACCACCACCACCACCCCCGCCCCCCGCAAATCAAGCCTTTCAGGAGATCATACTTTGCAGAGTCTAGTTTGGAGATAATTATGAGCTTATTAAATTGCTCTCACGTGTTTCAGTCTTGCTAGCATGTTCTTGGCAATACAGGGACTCATGAAGGAAGCAGAGCCTGGGAAAGGCACAAGCAATTTTAGTAGGATGCAGTGGAGAGGCTCCCCCTGAGCTGTGTATCACACCAGTGTCATTAGCCTCCATTGGAATTTGAAGATGGCAGTGCTTGACTCTGCTTCGCAGGAGAATTTTTTGCTGATAGAGTTAATACAAGCGAATATACTTTTAGATGACAGGATTTCACACATGCATGTTACATTAAACAACCTTCAAGACTTTAAAATCTATGTGCAATGTTTATACTGAGTCTTGGTTTCATCTTCACCGTTGACAACTCAGGCAATCTTTGCTCGGAAATATTTCTGAACTTGATGTGTTAATTGTGGTTAAAGATGTAGACACATTTAATGAGTTAAACCTCTGTCTAGGGCTACTATTCAGAAGTAAAGCCGAAAACCTCCTCACAGATACATCAGATTTGAGGAATGTTATCTAACTTCTGGTATGTACAATTTGTATAACAATAAGCCAAGTGGAACTGAGTTCTATTCTGCCTGTTTGGAAATGTACATCTGAGGTCACCAAGAACTGAAATATTCCGTTGAGATCTTTCCTAACTGTAACCCTAAGTGCCTACCCTTCCCAATCGATTTGAGTGTAGCAGGATTTTGAATCTGTAGATGGTGATGAACCAGTAGCACTGACTTTTTACCAATGTGCATCATAAACTTAAAGATGGTAAAAGAACACCAAGATTATTTTAACTTAGGTTAATAAGGATTCCTGAGTATTAGCCTGATTTTCCCAGTAGTCATTTTTCTACTTCTGCTCTTTACCAGTAGAAAATGAACCACAACTAAAAAATATTACATATTTTGAACAGATATGCTCAAACAGAAGATGATAAATGTTTGGGAGTAGGATAAAGTCATTCGGTTTATGATTAACTATTATTTTTTCCAGCATGAGCACAGTGAGCACTTCTTGTTTTGACCCATAAAGTAACTGTGCAAGTCCCCTTTCTGGCATGTGTTCCCTGTGAAATATTGACGGCTTTGGTTAAATAATCAAAAATGGCAATGCTATTTTAAAGCACTGTTCAATTTTCACTTAAAGATAGCACATAATTCTTTCCAGTGGTGCAGTCTTTACAATACTATCGATCGTTTCATTACTGTAGGGGATCCATCAACAGACGCCCATTTATAGGATTCTTAGAAGCAACAAATAATAGGGTTTGGAAGAAACAGATAATAATTCTGTTAGTAGTTGCAACCTCCAGAAATATAATATATCCAAATACCCAAAAAAGAAGGCTCCGCCAGAACCCCTTTCTTTAGGGTGGCAAAAGAATTTTATCTGACGTTAGTTAACAGGCCGTAGACCATTCTACTTCTGCAAAGTGTGATCACAATACATACATCAAAATACGCTGGTAGGATCTATTTTCTCAACACATTAGACAAAGAAGGGATATAGCTTTTGAAGACACGTTAAAGGCATTCCTAGGCTGTGTTCATGTGCTGTGCAGATTTGTCATTAAACGCCCAAGTTATATGTAAATACCACTTGATAATTAGGGAGTTAGTACAATTTTATTTTCATCCTAAATGAATGCTCCAAGTCGCATGAGGTGTTTGTTTGTTTGTTTTTGTTTTTATTTTTGGCATGAGGTTTCTGAGGACCCCAGGCATGGCTCTTTTGGTTTCTCTTCCACACTGCCATGTCATGTGGCCTCCCAGGAACATTTGCTGGATATAACAATTCAAGGGAACAGATTTCAAGTTATTTTAATTCTATACCTCCAAATTCTACAGGATTATAAATCTTGAATCTTTTCACACTCTTTAGTTTAAAAAAACAAATGAACATCTATTTGGTGGGCCAAGAGAAGTCATCAGAGGAGAAGAGAATAATGTTTTGTTGCTTTCTGGGGAATACAAACTGGAAAGTCTCATGAGAAGACAAGACCAAAAAAAAAATTTGTAATCTAATGTGTTGCTTCTCTCTGAGGCTTTATTAGTAATGTCACTATAGACTTCTGTCAGATTCAGATGCACCTAAATGGCTTACTGACTATAAGGCAAGTTGCTTCTCTTTTCCTGCTCTGGATTCTAACTCTCTTTACCATCTCCTCCAGCTCTTTGCAGGCTGGGACAGGTGGCACTGTGGGGAGCGTTTAGAGTCAGAGCAACTTGAGAACAGTCTGGGAGGAACCCTGCTCCATCACTCAGTGCTGAATCGTCTTGGGCAGGTTACTGACGTTAGCCTGCCTGGATATAGGTACTAAATAGAATGATGGTGCCTACCTCATAGGCTACTCTATTGAATGAGAAAATTCCTGTAAGGAACTTCTAGGAGCTAAAGGCCTGGCTCTTAACAAGAGTTCAGTAATACTAGACAGTTTTATTGTTATCATCATCACTTTGATGTTAAAGCTTAGAATTCTATCCTATCACTTAAACTTCCCTGTATTTGTACCCATTGTGAGTATTCTTGAGGGAATGCTTCACATAAAGTGTAGGGTGGGCGTGTATTCCAGGAAGGTCACTTACATGAGTGTTTTATCTCCTTTATCTGCCTTGCCGGGTAACACACTTGTTTATAGCACGCATGTAGTAAACTGGTCAACTGATCAGTCACACAAAGGTATTTCATGTACATTAATGAGGGGAAAATTAAGTATTTTATGGATTATAACATTTAAAAGCTCAACAAAGCTCGACACAGTCCAAGTTTTCAAGACTATAACTCTTTATAGTCTTGAAACTATAAAAAACCATTTGAGGAATCAATAACTCTCTGAGGAAGAAAGAAACAATGCCAAGATTCAATTACAGATATTTAAAGATTCTTTCACCTTCAAAAGCTAGCAAAATGATGCTTTTGGCATTTCTCATAAATAAGATTGTGTTTTTAAACACGCCTTTGGTCTAATTAGTTACTGGTTTCGTCACATCATATATACATCACTTAAAACTTCTTCAACCTGCCTTAATAAGTAGAAGAGAACCAAACAAAGAGGCTGTGTGAGGTGATGAAGTAAGTACCACGACCGAGACGCTGAGGTAGAGAGGAAGCGCACTGTAGTAAACATTGCTGTGTCTTCGCCCCCACAGATGATAGAACAACTGAGCCAGGCAGTGACCGATCACCTGCAAATCCAGCGCTGGCTCTTTAAAATGAACTTGGAGTTCGGAGGAAACGGGACTGCATTTTGTGACATTCCTTCACACCTGCAGTGCTACAAGTGGGTGCTAAAGGAGAGCAACAGATATGGCTGCGAAGACTGGAGAAAGAAGTGGGCGCATGTGAGTATTCGGTGGTGACTTAAACCACAGTGGCTGTCAATGGTTAGGAGAGGAGGCGAAAGGCTCAGTTAGAAGACAACTCAGCCCTGTTACCAACAGCACTGGCTTTCTTGGGCTTCAGACCTTATATACAAAACAAATGGGATTCATTTGCTTATTGTAAATGTCCCTTCTTTGCCCCCCTACAAGTCTTCAGTCACATCTTCAAATCAACTATGATAATTAGGAAGCGAATTTTTAAAAATCATATTCAGATAGCATTACAAATCTCATCATTTGTCCTAAGCCGGTCTTGATCACGTGCTCCTAACAATTGTTGTTAAAACGACTGTATTTTATTATGAGATAGAAGTTCTATCAGCAAACAGTTGTCACTGGAAAAAGCTAACATATAATAGCATTCTGTCAGTAGTCACATGTTTTTTAACACAATCCAAGGAAATTTATATAACTGCTGTTCCCCGTGAGATGTGGAGCAAATAGTACACACCCAGCAGAAAATCTCCCAGCAAAAGCTGAACAGTAGGTAAGAGATCTTAAGATGTGTGTCCATGTATGTTTGTAAGGTGAATTGTATGACCTCTCAGTCTGTTCCAAATTTGCTTAATAATTTTATATGCCTGAATATCTATAATACAGTGGTCCCATTTTTGCATCCAGAGATCAAAGTTTCCCTGGCTTCTTTTAATCCCACATTTTGGTTTTAGCTGACCTACTGGTTGAAATATAACTGATCAGGAAAATTGAGACGCAAATTCCCCTAGCTAGTTCTTTCCCTACCAGCACACATAAGGGTGGGCTCTGCAAAGTGATTTGCATCTGCTTTGCGCATCCCACTACAGAAGTGTATGAATCAAGACACAAGTGAGAGAGGAGGGGCACACGAGAGGGAGCCACATTATTCTCGGGAAAGCGAAATGATGAATAAATCTAGAGAACAGTCAGGAGAGAGAGTTCCCTTTGACAAATGTGACATTTCTCCCCATGATCTATTCTGGGCTATTTTTCCGCCTCTGACCGTGAATGGACTAAATACAGTACCTGTCAGGGCCAGCTTTTTACATATTATTTAAAGGATACCAAAGTGAATTACTCTTCTAGGGGGAAAAAAATAAGGAAAATGTATTTAATTTCAAGACCCAGAGAGGTTTCTCTTACGTTCTCTTTGAACTGGATTTTATTTCATACTGTATGGAATTTTCTTTTTTAAGTGTAACTGTTAAGATTAAACTATGAAAAAGTATGACTTCCTTATCCAAAACATTAGTGTATAAAGTATTTGCTGGCCTCAGTATTTCAAAACAATAATTTTTAAAGCATTCCCCTGACACTAGACTATGATAAATTTGAAATATTTGACTTTAAGTTTAACAAATACTTACAATACTGACATTTGGCTGAATTATATTTACTGTAGATGCTTCACTGTACATTATTTAATTTCAATGATTTTAAGCTATCCCATTTTAAATTGTCATCAAATATATTTGGCATTGTTAATGTTATTAAATGTGAAACTCTTAAATAATTAATCATCTATCTAAATCATTTTAACAAGAAAAAATAATTATTCAGACATGTTTATACAGTCTGAGGCCTGTGCTTAGCCATGATGTGGTGAGAAGCCAAAGTTGAAAATGAAAATAAAGCAGTTCTTAAAAGCAGTTTTTTTCCTTTTCTTTTTGTAGGAGATTACTGACATTTGTCTTGCCTCCAAAGTGAAATTGTGTTTGGTGTAGAGGTGAATTGCAGCCTCCACTGAGCACAACTATTGAGAATTTAGGATTAATATTCTCCTTTGTTCCAGAAGACCATTGTAATGGTGCACATTTAGACATCAAAGCATTACTTTATGAGCACAGACATGTTTTAATGTCCTATTACAGTTTGTAGACCTGTTTCTTTTGATAATGAAGATGTTGTATCATCAAGCTTAGCCTGGCACATACAAAACATATGCTGGCAGGTTATTAAAAATTTCAGCTTCTTGATGAAAGACTATCCTGGAGGCTAAGAGTCCAGAGAAAGACTCCATTCTGGGAGAATTATTAGAAATGAGAATATGACTGTAAGCACTAAATTATGTTAATACTTACAAATAGCATCATTTGCATAGCAGTTTATGACACGATACCATGATTTTTCTCATTGCTATGTTGTAGGCAACCGATTAAAAACAGAGCTGTTTATGGGAGTTGGAACTGTTTTGAGATTCCCTTGCATCTTATGAGATATTAGTTTTAGAGGTAGACAGGATTCAGTGCAGACATAGGTATGTAATATAAAGATCGCTGTGTCTCTCTGTCTGTGTCTGTGTCTGTGTCTCTGTCTCTGTCTCTGTCTGTCTCTCTCTCTCTCTACTTTAAGCCAGAGTTATTTAGTTGGCTGCGGTTGATACCTGAAACAAAGTCATGAAGTCAACAAATGCTGAAAGAGCCATAGTCACATTTAGAAAATCAGTATAAATATGTAGGCAATTTTGGAAAATCAGAATGTTACATGATGGCCACAATGAAAGTACAAAGATCTTCCTTTCTTCCTTTCTTCCTTTCTTTCCTTCCTTCCTTCCTTTTTTCTTTCTTCATTTCTTCTTGGTGGCTTGTACCACACCTACTCTTTTCCTTTTATCAGCTAACAAAACTTACTCCCCACCACCTGAAACAGGTCCCTGTGAGCTCATTCACTGAAGTGCTCAAAGCTTGTTAAGGTTTGGTGAAGCCATACACTTTCACCCACTCCAAATGCCCTGCTTCCCAGTTGGGGGCATCTGTTTTCATTTAAAGGCTTGAACGAAGGCGGCACACTTGTAGGGAGGAGCCTTCCTCGGCACAGTCACCCAAGACAGGTACATTATTGTACTATGAATCACGCCTTCCTTAGCTTTTTCCCCCTCTTTTCTTTTGAAGGGTAAACCTTCCCTCTCTCAATTCCTAGGACACTGGCTTTGTAGCAGTGAAGTGCCCGGGGATGCTGCTCTGCAGAAGCTCTTTGCGGAGCAGCTCCTCTGCGGAAAGAGCTAGGCTATTTATTTTCAGGGTTCCCTGATGGCCTCTGTTACCCAGAAGAGTCTGGGATGTGCAGGCCTTGGTGGAGGTCACTATTTTGTCACTTAACAAGAGAAAGGGAAATTGTGTCCTTAAATGCCACTCTTAAATATTGCCTTTTGAAGAGCAGCTTTACCTTTACTTACACAAGCCTTTGTTTCTTTGGTCAACATTTTTTTGTATGCAGCTCACCAAAGGGGGAGGGCTAATTCAAGCACCTAAACCTAAAAAAGGTAGACTAGTTATTGTTTTGTCTCTTTGTAGAACTAAGACAAGCAAAATGCACTGTTAACAAAAAAGAATCACCAGTCATCCTATGCGTCAAAACTCTCCCCCTCTGTTTTGAAGACTTCCCTCAACTCAGAACAGCCTTGTAACTGGGTCATATGAGCCACTGTCAGGTGCTCGAACTGGACGCCCTGTGTGGAATTTAGTAGACATTTATTAAGTGAGCCCAGTGGTCCTGTAACCATATAATTTTATAAAAGTTAAAAGGTAACAGCGAAATTAAAGAAACATTTAACCAAATATGTGCATAATGACTTTCCTCATTTTTGAATATTAATTTCTAAATGTGCAATGCCTATCTCATAACAACAATAGTATGTATCTAATTAAACATCCTGTTTTAACCATTCTCCATGTTTGTACACAGTCATCACAACTAATGGCTGTATAATATTCCCCCACATTGATTAATTCTAGGATATTAAACCATTTAGTCAGAAATTTGGGTTACTTCCACTGGGGGGTGGAGGCAGAAAAGATCTGCTTTTAATCTTAGTTTATTAGGAGAAAGACCCACAAGTAGAATGCTTTATGGCTTTTGTTGCATATACTGTATTTCTAAGAACCAATTTCCAAAGCAACTAGAGAATATGCACACCAGCTTTACCATAACCTTACCAGTACTAAATATTATAAACTGTTTTACATGTACAAATGCATCTTATGACTGCTATTATTTGGTTATTTGCAAGGGATATCATTTTTTGTGTCATTTTTTATATTTTATATAAAAACATAACATCCTGGCATTAAGAAAAATCTGGGTTTCTAGGTTTAAAAAATCTAGGGTATCATTTTTCATAATCATTAAACTACATATAATTATTTATTTGATCTATATTTGTTTTTATATCCTAAAATCTTGACTTCTTAGACTTTCTGTATCTAGTGTTGCCAGAATACTGGCCTAATCATGTAATTAAGTTGGTTTTTCTCCCAGTACTGGAATTGAACCCAGAGTCTTCATGCTGAGCTACATCCCCACCCCTTTTTGATTCCGAGACAGGATCTTGCTAAATTGTTAAGTTGCCCAGGCTGGGACCGCACTCGTGAGCATCCTGCCTCAGCCTCCCACAATGTTGGGATTACAGGATTGTGCCAGCATCCCTGACTGAGACTAATCATTTTATAGATCTATCAATACACTATTAAATCCTGGGCATTTCCTTGTATTTAATAATAATAATTGTAGAAAGCCTGGTGGGTACAAGTACTGAGCATATTACATGAAGGGTCTTGTCCAGTCTCAGGAAAATCCTGAGATTTCTATTCATTTGCTTCCACGCCATCTTGGTGAGGGAGGTATCACCTGTCTACAGGTGGAGACACTGATGTTAAGGAAGTTAAGTGACTTGCCCAATTCATGTAGCTAATCAATGATTATGCCCAGCTTTAACTAAATCCTTCTAGCCCAGCGCTTTTGCCACAGTTAGGTTAATTCATTTAGAAAGGACGCCCTGATCTGAAAGTCCTAAAGAGCTATTCCCCTTCAGATCCTTGCCTTTGTGACCCGCCTCGCGTCCTACTATTGTGGCAGATGTCTGAGGGAAAGACAACCACTGCTCTTGTATTTCCTCCCCTTCCAAAGGCAAGCCACCTGCAAGGTGAGGACAGCTGTCCCCACATAGGGACTTCTGCGGCAGCAGGGGAGTCCCCAGGATTCAGCTCTTGCAACCCAGCTGCCTCACATACCTTCTTGGGTAAGGAAAGAATTTTCCATATCACCTTTTGCTCGTTCATGGAGTAACAGATTTCTCAGGGCCTTACTCAATTTAATATACTGCTGTGATCATTTGAGAGAGCCTATACATTCTTGAAAGGGTTTAAGTAACTTCCCTTCACAATCAGATGTAGCATTAAAAATACGGTGAGTATTGAAAACTCTAAGCAACCAAGTGTCTGGTTTCTGTTTTGTTTTGTTTTTATTTTTTAAGCCTCCTGTTCCAGGTTGACATGGTGGATTCCTTATAAGCAGAATGAGTGATGGGATAGGCTGATGGTTAAACACTCAACAATTCGGGGAACATACAGGGTAACTCCATAGCAGTTGGCTTGGTAAGATTCCACAGCCCAGGCACTAGGTTAGACTCTCAAGCATACTAGGGGGAAAGCCATAAACAAATCACACAGCTCTTCAAGTCTTTGTTTCCTCATCTGTAAGTAGGAATAATATTGGTATTTGTCTCTTGGGGAGGTGATGAGAATTAAAGGAGATAATCCTGTGAACTGGCTAGCAATGTACTTAGCACATAAGAGTTCAAGAAATGCAAACTTTTATTATTAATATTACCATAAAATTGTATGACAAGCAACACCATTGTATGTATTATAAGTACATACCATTGAATCTTTCTTTGGTGATAGAGAAAGTCATTTAGGAGTTCACAGGCTTCTAGAGTATTGTGGGGCACATCAGTTGTCATTAGGTACATGTAGCTATTGATGATTCAAAGTTTTGATTCGGTTGTTCCTATCCTATGATTTTCCCAGATAATTCCTATAAAAGAATGTCCTTGATAGCAGCCTGGTATCTTATCATCTGAAAATAGAAAACAGTACGATGTATTTGAACTTTCTATGTGTTGAATAAAGAGGCTCGATAAAGTAGAGATTATTCTGACCAAAAGAGTGAGTCTGTTTGCTTCATTTTCTGGTTCCAGTTGGTGTATTTTCTAATTAGTGTAGCAGCACGTCACCACAATCACTGGAAAGTCTTAATCATTTACATATTTTTCCTTATCTCTGACAATGACTTAGAATGTTTTCTTCCAGTTCAATGGTTGTTTTCATGAAGCTGCCAGGGTTGAGTTGGAGGTGCTTTTCTGTGCCTGAGGAAGATGACAGGAGAAGGAAAATTGCTTCCTCGAGTTAAATGAAAGCCAGGGTACCCCTTCTGAGGACCTATAATAATCAGCTATACAAGCTGTTGGTTTGTGTGTCCTATTGATTTAATATGCTTCTAATCAGTACATAAAGCTATGGGCCTGCAGTGTTAATTTTTCATATGCTTACAAAGTACCCTTTGATTTTCTGTCACACGTTAATTACAGCGTTTTGCCATTAAATAGGAAGCTTTGTGTAAACTAATTACTAGGTAATCATTGTCTACTGCAAGCGTGCTGTTTGTACCTTTTATTTTATTCTAAAAATGCACAGATCTCACAGTCTGGAAACACTCTACCTTCCAGCCATTAGCTCTCACTAATTCATAGCATTATTGTGGTGAGAGTGGAGGAGTTGTAATTGTTGTGGTATCAGAGCTGTTAATTACCGGAGTAAACAGTTGAAATGGTGCCAAGGTCTATTGTACAAGGCAGAGAAAAGGAGGTTTAAATGTTACTCCCACCATCTGGGGACTGGAGGAGAGGCAAATGCTTGGAAACAGCAGTGAGGCGCTCTCGCCGCTCCAGCTCCAGGGTTAGCGGCCATATGGATCCAGAATATTTTGAATCAATTGAATTTAACTGCCAGTTTTTTGCACTAACAGCGTGGAAGGAAGGAATAAAGCAAAAGATGAGAGGAACGAGAATTGGTTAGTGTGCTCACATCCAGGAAGTCCCCGTTGGAGTTCTTTTGGAAACATTTGCTCTGCTGAAAACCGCAGAGCAGGCATGAGGATTTGGAACAGATTCAGAACGAGTTTTACTCTCCTCTGACAGCGACTGCACCATTTGCTTCCAGCCGTCTGTCCTCACTGCCCCCGGGTGAGCCAGGGATGCCCCCGAAAAGGCTCGGACTTTCTGTAACGGTGCCAGGTCCAGCAAAAATCCCAGGTCCAGCAAAAAATCCCCGCTTTGGAATTCACCGATTCGTTATCTTGGCGTGGTCTATAGAAAAAACACAATCAGTATCTAATGCTGCTGCGTCTGCCTTGAGTACACGCATCTGTGTGCAGAAATATGAAAAAGGTCCAGCTCCTCGCGGTGATTAAGAAACGTAGCTTCTCACCCATTCCTCTTGTATAAAATCAAAATATAAAAGCTCCTGATAGTCTCTTATTTCATTCCATAAGTTTGCTCTTCTTTTTCCACTATTTGAATGAAAAATCAAGTCCAAAGGGCATACGTGTTTTCTTTTGTTTTTAATTTTCGATTAAAGAACTTTCATTGGCATATGCAGTTTTCCCAACCAGAAATATTTCTCTAACTGGAAAGGAAGAAACCTATTACCAGTAATAATAATTAGGGACACTTCAGCTTAGGGTTGATTTAAAAACTGCATGCTTTTTATTTTAAAATACTGTATAATCTTTAAGCAGGTCATACATATTTATTTAACATCACATATATTTCAACATACATTTCTTGACAACCGTTTTCCAAATATTAAAAATATTTGTAAAATGCCATCCATTTGCTGCTGTAACTACTTTTTAATACCATTCCCCAAACATAAGCACATTATTCTCTTTTTAAACCACTCTGGATTACTGTATTTATTTCTAAGTGTTCCTTTAGCAGATGCTGAAGTACTTCATGTGTAGTGTAAACAACTCCTTTAAAAAAGAGACCAGGGATACACCAGGAACCAAGGACAGTGCTTGTCAGGATTTTATGACGGCCGTTTTGTCCTGGGGGGGAAATTTTTTCCTGCCATTGTGCATGTGTGCAAAGTTCAATTAAGAATTTCGAGAAGCGCTTAATCTTTATCTATTGAAACCCCAGCATGCAGTGCGACAGGCTAAGCCTAGAAAGAAAACCACGGCCTCCTGGGGTGAGAGGAAAAAAGAAACAGCAGTGTAAGTGCTGGAAAGTTGAAAGGGAATGAACCTTTCCAGTGCGTGTGGTTGGGGGCAAAGCAGTTGTGCCAAGCTTTGGCATAGAAGCACAACATATGTGCCTCAGTTGGACGAAACACTCCTGAAGTCAAATCAACTGCGAGGCCTGCACGTTAGTGCAAGGTGAAGGCCTAGCTAATGAGGGACAGACTCCTCAAGAAGCAGCGAGCGGATAATGCTATACAAGTATGGAATTATATACCGCATTTTCACCATTCTGTTTAATGAGAGCCGCCACCGCAGCGAATGACTTGCCACACAGCCGAAATGGGCCGTTAGCTATCAAGGGAAAATTGTCTTTGCTGCTTTCAGCAGATGGAGCAAATATTTTACAAAGCAATTTTACATACCAAAAACATTTGTGTGCCTTGGTAATGTTGGCTGTTTTACATTATGTTACCTTCTACAGCAGCATCATTTTCCATCTCATCGAAGGCAAACTTGGCATTTTTGATTTTTAAATTCTCCATTAACAATTAAACATGGAGTATTAAAGCAGTCCTTAAACTTTAAGTAGGTGTGGAAAGTAGTTTATGCCTTGCTGGAGACGTTTTCATTTTTTTCCTCGTCCTCTCAGCGTATTTTTGCACTCTAAGGAGGGACTATTTCTGATGATCTCAATGGGAAGAAACAAATGAAAACTTCACTGCTGATTACAGAAGGAAAGTAACCAGGACAAAGGGTGATCAGAGCATTTGCTGGCTTAAAACATCCCTCAGGAGCCCTAAGGAGACCATTTTGCCCCACCCATTTTTATCCATTTAAAATGTTTAAGCTTCAAGTAACAGAAAACTCAACTTAAGATGGCTTTACAGATAAGAAAAAGCCAGGCCTAGTGGTGCAGGCCTGTAGCCTCAGCACTCTGGGAGGCTGAAGCAGGAGGATTATGAGTTCAAGCCCAGGCTGGGCAACTTAGTGACTTAACAAGACCCTGACTCAAAGAAAAAGATTAAAAAGGCTGTTCAGTGTGAAGGCCCTGAACTGAACACCCAGAGCTAAGATAAAAAAAAGAACCAAATTATTGTCTCAGCTATCTGAAAGTTCAAAGATTATTTTGGCTTCAGAAGGCTTCATCTGGTGGCTTAGTGGCACCTCCAAGGAAGGACACTACGTCTGTACAGAATGCGGGCTCCATTCTAAGGGGTGGAGGGGCACAAGATGTCTTCCAGGAGCTCCTGGAGTCCATCAGAGCAACAGGAAGAGAGAATATCTCACCTGGTAGCATTCTCAGAAGAGCATAAAGCTCCTTTCAGAAGACCCCAGTAATTCCTCCTAACACGTCACTGGTCTCTGTGGGTCATGTGTCTAACCCGAACCAACGGTATTGGCCAAGGCAAGGACTCACTTTAGAGATGAGGGTGGAATTCCTTGCATTGAGTCTTGCGTCATACAGAACGCAAAGAAAGCAGTCCCTGAAAGGAAGTACCATTAACAGCCAACAACGTATGTCCACTCTTACCATAAACCATAAATTTAACGGTGCAGATTTCGCATCACCCAGGATGACTGAATCTCACCCAGAGTGACCATTTTGCGCCCACTGAGGTGGGAACAGGCACAGATCCCACTGCACTATGGTGCACCGGTAATGCCTGGCTTTGAACCCAGTTTTGCTACTTCCTGGCTGTGTGACATAAAATAGGGATGAAAATATTTATGTTAGACATAGTTGTGAAATAATAAATGTAGGACACCTGCCACATGGTAAACTTTCAAAAAGTGAAAGCTGTTTTTCTTAACCTAAAAAAAGGATTGCAATAGTAAAATGTGTCCTACCGCAGCAAACAGCCTTCTAAATTCACCTTGGAATTTAGAATCTCTCCCTTCTCACCATCTCTGTGCCACCAGCTGATTCAGAGCCCTGGCACCTTCTGTGGCACCCTGCATTCTACTCCCTGAAAAAGCGCTTGCCCAGGGGTCGGAGCAGCCTGAGAGCGCCTGCAGTTTTGCAGTGTGACTTAAAAGCCCCTTCCCTCTTCTGCTATGCCAGGCGTTTGTCCTAGATAGGCCATATGGTCTCTTTCCATGCCGACAGTGCTGCTGCGTTTTTCAGGTCACTGTCTTGCCCTTTTGACTTCGCGCCACTCTCCGTTTCTTTAGGGTTACCAGGAGCATCTAAAAAGCAGAGCCACCTGGGCAGGTCCTTGGGTTTTCTTTTCTACTTGATCTTAGCCAAAAGACTAAGAAGCAATTCCTTGGTGTTTTGTTTGTTTGTTTGTTTGTTTGTTTTTGAACACCATCAAAAGACATCGGATGGGGGAGATTAGACGTCAATAGGTTATTTTACTTACTACACCACTGGCAACTCAACAAAGAGGCTGCTAAGAGTTTTGGTGAGACTGATATTGAGAGTATTCTAATTTGTATCCCTCCTTCCTTTCCCATCCTCTATACAACACACACACACACACACGCACACACACACACACACACACGCAGATTTGGGGTTTGTTTGGTTGGGAAAGCTAACTCTGTAATAGCTTAAGTATTAAACTAAATACCCCAGTGGCTCCCCCAAGATATCCTGAATTCCTGTCAAATATCTGTTCCTGCTCACTGCAGTGGTGCCCACCTGTAATCCCAGCACTCTGGGAAGCTGACGCAGAAAGATCACAAGTGCAAGCCCTACCTGGGCCACTCAGCAATTTAGTAAGACTATGTCTCAATTAAAAAAAAAACAAAACACACATTTGAAAGGGATAGGGATATAGCTGAGTTTAAAGGCCCTTGGTTCAATCCCTAGTCCTGAGGGCCTCCCCCCGAAAAATCCATTTCCACAAAATTACATTTTCTTGATAGGAAAAGAGAGTGCTGAGAAGCAAGGACCAACACAAGCAGTTCCAGGATGCATGGGTCAGGCTCCTGGAGACCCTATATTTTCTGCAGATCTCTTGGAACCTGGGGCCTTCACACTGAGCTACAGGGACTCACTGTAGCTTTTCATGTTTTATTTTGAGACAAGGTCTGGCTAAGTTGCCCAGGGTGGGGTGGAACTTGCAATCCTCTTGCCTCAGCCTCCCCAATACTAGGATGATGGGTATGCATCATCACACATAACTGCTACATTTTAAAAGCACTTATGACCTGAACCAAGATCAGACTTATTGAAATCACTCAGACCACCCCAGATGGGCTCAGACTAGCCAGACCCAAATCAGAGCAGCCAGAACAGGCTCAGACTGCCCCCAAAAAGCACAGACCAGCTGAAACTGGCTCACACTGACTAGAACCAGATAGGACTGGCTCAGAGCAGCTAGAACCAGATCAGATGAGCCACAGCTGGTTCAGACTGGCCAAAACCTGCACTTTCTTTTCCACATCACAGAATAGACTTGATAATCAGGAATCAGAAGTCATACATGACAGACCTGGCAGTGTCTGGACAGAACTCACATCCTGGGCTATGCCAGTTCTTCAGGGTTTTCACTGTTTGTATGACCCATTTCCCCTTGTTGACAGAGAGGGCAGGGCCAGCAGGTTCTACCAGTAATAAAACCACTGCTAACAGGTATCCCCTATGTCCCTGCAGGGTAAGTGGTTACAGTTTGATGCATGCTATCAATTCACCGACAAAAAAGTTGTCAGTGGGGATTCCACCCAAAGCTGTACACAGTTGTTCATAGTGGCACTGTCCACATCCCCACAAGACAGCAGCCACTCAACACTCAGCTGTTCCACAGTGGATGAATAGATCAACACAACATGGTCCATCCATGCAGTGGAATATTACTCAGCCATGAAAATGAAGGAAGCACTAAAACATGGTATCCTGTGAAAACATGATACTAAGTGATAGAGGCCAGACACTAATGATCACATTTTATATGGCTCCACTGATGTGAAAAAAATCTATAATAGACAACTCTAAAGACAGGAAGCAGACTGGTTGCTGCCGGGGGGGTGGGGGATGGATAGCTCATAGGGATGGGATTTCCTTTTGGCAATATTCCAGAACTGGCAGAGGTGGTGGCTACACAAAGCCACAAATGTACAGGTCAGGTATCCTTTATCCAAAGTGCTTAGGACAAACAATGTTTGGGATTTGCAGTTCTATTCAGCTTTTGGAATTCTGCATATACCTGAGATATCTGGGGGATGGGACCCAATCCAAATACAGAATTATTTATGTTTGCTGCACACACTGTATGCAAAGCCTGAGAAAGACCTTGCCAGCTCCATTACTTCTAGGTCAGCCCACTTAGTGTCCTAGAATAAAAGTGTTCCAGTCTGAAGAATCTTAGGGACAAACTAGTTGACTCCACCGTTCATGTAGTAGGGATCCAAGGAACAGAGTGGGAAGAAGGAACACTGTGCAAAGACAGTGTGCCGGTCCAGATTCAGCAGCTCTGAGAGCCCGGGTCTCCAGACAGTCAGGCGGAAGGGTGCCTTCTGCAGACGACAGGCACATTTCATGGCCATTTTTAAGGGGCCAAATCACTTTGAAATATGAAAAAAGAAATGGCTGGGAAAACAGAGAAAATTTTCAAAATGACTTTCTGACTCTGGGTAAACAGTAACCACATTTTTTTTGCCTGTTGGAGGCCTGGTTTTTAATCACTCCACAAGCAGTTTTCATTTCTGTAGTAAAATTGCTTGTGGTTCTATTTAATTTGTTTCTGCAGGAGCCAGCTTTGGTGAAGATCTCCGAGGAGCTGGCGGGCATTTTAGCACAGCACGCGCAGCCAGTCAATGAGAAACGGTTCCCAACGTGGAGGAAATTCCTCCAAACATTTCTCAGCCAAGGTAAATAAGACTGTAAAGTTTCTATCGAGGATCAGCCTGCACAACTTTGGGTTCTAGTTTCGGGTCAACCTGAGACCGATTTAAATATTTTGCATCGCCTGTGTTGGCTTAGCAAAGCACTAACAGCTATAGCTGCCTTTCTCTCTTTTCCAAGCTTTGCCTAAATACTTATCTTGCGCTCAGCCTCAGAGTAAATAGGAACTGAGCATTCCAAGCGTGGCAGGCATAGCTCAAGATGCCAGGCCAGGTTTACCTCAGACCTCTCCTGAGAGGTGGGTCTGGACCTCATCCAGGACCTTGAGCAAGGTTCTTAAACCCTCAGAGGCCCAGTTTCCTCACTAACCTACCACACGCTGTCCGTGGCGGGGGCGTCAACGGAATCGAGATATGAAGGCTTCTACCTCAGAGTCTGACACATGAAAAAGTCTTTAATCTACATTAGTTTCCCCTTCCAGATTCCAGAAGAGCAGAGATGGCCTCACTTCCAGGCAAGAAAGGTAGCGTTTCCAAGTAAGAATCCAGTATGCAGTCTGGGTACAAAGCCAGCTGCCAGGCCTTTCATCCCCCACCCCCATCCTCATTTTGTAACCCCTTTGGAAGGCCCAGGACTGAGGGAATGAGCAGAGCAAGTGGTACGTATGCCTAGTCCACCTCAGGGCACAGCTACGAGAGGGCCTGGCCTTCCCTCCACAGGCAGAGTCAGGCACATGTGGGCACCTGTATGAAGCATGAGCGAGGGTTAGTATAACAAACCAGAAAAGGTGTCTTTCCATTCTACTCCCTGCTGCCAGTGATGATAATAATAGTACATTAGCACTAAAACCTAATGATAAAATAATCATGTTATGTCAAATGATAGCACTACCAACAGTTCAATAATGGTAATAGCACAGTGATGGAAACATACTGAGCATGCACAGAGCTCACTACGTGCCAGGCATTGTCCTAAATATACATATATTAACTTACTGGATCCTTCTAACAGTCCTGTGAGGTCAGCACCAGTACGTCTTTGTCGCTTTTCTCATCGCTGTACACAGTACTCAATGCTCGCAATTTAATGGAAGGGAGGTTCACTTTGACTCACGGGTTCAGAGGTGTCAGTTCCCCACACCATCGGCTGACTTCAAGGGAAAAACAGCATGGTGGAGGAGCCTGGCCAAGGAAAGTTGCTCGCATCAGGGCAGCCAGGGAGCAGAGAGAGAAGGGAGGAGCCAGGGAGGGAGCTGTACTCTTCTAGGTCTGCCCGCAGTGACTCACCCGTAGTCTGGCCTCAACTTCTAACAGCAAGTCTGGTATGAGCTTATCAGTCACATGAGGCTTTTGGTGGGCCCCTCAGATCTAGACCATAATATAGTATCACCTTTGTTTGACAGAGGAGGAACTGGGGGGACAGAAGATGAACTCACCCTGAATCACTCTGCTCACATGTAGATGAGCCTATAAAAGGCTACCTGTGTGTTGCTGCAGGAGTCTTGGCCAGAGCCAATGGGCATATTCATCAAGGAAAATATCTTAGCTCAGTGTGTAAGAGAGGACCAGACCACAGAGGACAGGCTCCTTGGCTCTGGAATACAGGGGTTGGCCAGAGTGTGGCAGATGCCTTGTAAATGAGTTATTTAAGCAAGGGACTAGATGTCAGACATCTAACAAGAACAATGAAAAAGGAATTTGGGTGGTGGGGGGGAGTGAGAACTTGTGCTGTATTACCCCAATGTCTTCTCATCTCTAAAAGCATATAATCCTACAAATTTCTGTACATATCCACAGACAGAAAGGCAAAAATAAGAAAGTCAGCTTCATGCTTAAATGGAAAGAAGACGCCTTGCCCCATGCCCCCAAAACAAGGTCAGGAATAAGGGATTTGTGTGTATGTGGTACTGAGGATTGAATCCAGGGCTTTTGCACTAAGCTACACTTCCAGCTCTCTTTTTAAATTTTCATTTTAAGATTGGGTCTCGCTAAATTGCTAAGTTCCCCAGGCTGGGCTCAAACTTGCAATTCTCCTGCCTCAGCCTCCCAGAGTGTCACCATGTCCAATAAGAAAAAGGATTTTTTTGTTAAGTTAGAAGAGTTAGATCTTCAGATCTATCCAGGATAAGGTATTAGGAAATGTCCATATTTTCTAAGGTCAGCTTGCAAACCCTGCCTCTAAATCTCTTCTCGTGAATTCCCAGACATTATCTCACCGGAGCTGTATCATCACACACTGAAGCTTCTTTCATCTTTTATCTTGTTTTTTTCCTCAGCCATGGGGTAAACACTGTGTTTACTGATGAACAACAGAACAGGGTTCATTAACGCAAGTTTAAAGGTGAAGAAACTGAGGGTCTGAGAGATAGGAAGTGACTTGGGTGAAATCACACAGAGTTAGATCCAACAATGTCAGTTGGTGTTAAAGTCTGGAGCTTGTGAGTAGTGGGCTTCCTCACGGGGCCGGGGCACTGCTCACAGGTCCTGACTCTCAGTTTCCACCACTGCCTGCTCTCTCAAGTGTGCTTATGGCCCCAGAATGTGCTGTCGACAGGACTTCTCCACTGTCATAGGATGATATCAAAGGCTATATATTTTCGAGGGGAATTGAAAGGAAAACATTAACAGTGAAAAAAGGTTATGGTCAGGATGCTGAGAAGACAGTACAGATAAGGTTCTTTGAAATAAAATATCTAAAGTAATCCGATAAATTTTTAAAAAAAGATGATGTGTTCTCACCGAAGCATTATCTTCCAAAACATAGGTGACAACTAAGGACACCAAGTTAACTGAACCAGAGAGACTCGCGAGATTTTTTTTTTAGTTTTGCCCTCGCTAAACTCCAACGACTGGGACTCAGGCACAGAATACACTAAGGAAAGAACATCTTGAACTAACCAAGTGGATAAGCTAGAGATGGAATGGGTGCCCTCCAAAAACAGTTTTCCTGCTGAAATTTGACATTCATCAGAGCTACGTCTGACCAAATTTATAGACATTTAAGAAAAGTGCCTTTTGTTTAAAGTAGTGGATGACTGCCTTTGGATGATTGCTATAATCTCAGAACTTAGCCATATATGCTTTTCTAAGCCTGTGGCTTGTCCCTACAGATAGAGGTCACCACCTGTCCCCAGAAAATTTGTGAAATACAAGGCAAGTTTATCGTAATGCTGGCAGGTTCTAGAGGCCACACTCTGTCTAGGAAGCACCTAGTTGTTTTTACTTTTAAATTAGGTTTTCTAACTCTTTACACACAATATTTTAAACAATTTTCTACAAAAAGCATTTATACAGTAATATTTATAAGTTGGCCTAAAAACAGAAAAATCAGAGAACTACATAATTTTTGTGGTCACCCCTGATCTAGCCCCCAAATTAGCCAGCAAAATGCTGTTTATTTTGTGATTCCTGGCATTCAGAACAAAAGGTAAAATATGATAAATTTTAACGCTTTCATCAGCAAGGAGGAAGTATCCCTGTAACTCAAAAACTGCAACACCCCTGGCCCTATATATTTGCAATTGGCTTTACATAGGAATCCTTCAGCTAGCATAATGGTGTTCTCTATGCCTGTTAAAGCCCAAAACCTATCAAACTTTAGAAAAGCAATGAACTTGAATGGATGGGCACACTGGTCATCAGAATACAAACAGTGGACCATGCACAGTTCATTCCCCATAGGGATTCAACCATAATCCTTAGGTCTATCATTCATGTAATGAGAGGGTACAGCCAATGTATTTATAGTACCTTCATCATTACGATCAGAATCAAAGCTATCATTCACTGAGCCCTACTACATGGCAAGCATTAGACTAAACCTACAGGCAGTTTCTCTAAGGTTCACAACAACCTGGTGAAGTACATTTATTATGCCCATTTTACAGATGAAGAAAAAAAGTTCAGAAACTGAAAGTGCTTGCTCAGAGTCTCCCAAGGTCTGCCAAATGCAGGACCAGAGCCCAAGCCCATCTGCCAAAGCCTAAGCCATTTCCTCCTGCTCTAAGTGGGTGCAATTCCTGTGAATGTCTCTCCATCCACTCCATGCTTTTCCCACCAGGGGGCGTGATCGAAGCCTTCCCACCCGCAGACAGCGTCACCAACCTGACAGTAGATTTGCTCATCGAGCCCAATGGAGAGATCCAGGTGCTGTCAACAGGGGACCAGTTCCATGCTGAAGGCCCCTTCATTTCTTCGGGTACCACTGTGCCTCAGACCTCAGTGGATCCCCAAGTTCTCAGTTCTCTGTGCCTCCGAATCGGAAAGGCCTGCCAAGTCAAAGATGTGGTTGGTTACCTTTCTATAGATTTGGTGACTTT